>JAJTUV010003377.1:0-136566 GCA_021653895.1 Mastomys natalensis | reverse complement strand
TGTCTTTGAAGACAATCATGAGTGTGGTTTTCTTGGTTTCTCAATTAGCTTCTAAGTGCATCCTATAGTGTGAAGCACCTTCTTTGTTTTTTTTTACCTTTGAAACCAGAATCCAGATGGACAGTTTAGACCTTTACCTAATGCTAGCCAGCAATAGAGGGCATCTATATATAAGGGACACATAATTACCTTTAGTGACATCATCTGCAGCCAAAATAAATACAGGTTTGTGTCAGTGCCACTCACAACTTAGAATCCTTGGGTCTTAAGCCTCAGTTCAGATAACATTGACTCCTGCTTACTGCATGGGAGTATCGCAGTTGAATGGAGTAAATTTCATCTGTGAAAGCAACAGTAAAAACCATGATGTGTTGCATCAAATATGATTACAGTCTAACACAATGCAGCAATTTATCCATAAGAAGACAAAATACTATTTATTGCTTTGAGGAAGATGGAAAAATCAAAAATGGGGTGTGTGTGGGGAGGTCTTGAATAAATGAATTGTATTGGATATTTTTTTTCTTAGCTTCACATACAAGCTAGAAAGTGTTCAACGGCTCTTTATTTTAATATTGACACAAAGCATCTTAACACATAGGGTCTTTCAAAATTGATTAGGAAGGCTTTTGAACTCTGGCTTGCCTTCCTCCATTTCCCAGTTTGGGGATCACAAGCACATACCATTGTTTTCAGAAAAAAAAATTATTAAAAATTATATATTGTCAAGTTAAAGCTATCTTGATCTATAACAAGGTCATGTCTTAAAATAAGAAAAAAATACAAAATTGTTTAAAAGTATAAATGGATTATAATTAGAGTCAGAAGTTATTTGACAATGTAATATAACATTTTATACCTCATTTCTTCCCTTCATACCCCCTCTCAACTTCATGTCTTCTTTTTTATAATCTCTAAATCCAGTTTGTACCTGTGAATAGATGTGGGACCAACACTGGAGCATGGAAAAATCTACGAGTAGCCCATTCCATAATAAAGAATGTTTTTTTTCCTCTCACAGAGATTACCCAAATTGTCAATAGCTTTTCAATAAGGGTGCTTTTTAGTAAGGATTTTCTTTTGCAGAGAGAGAGAGAGAGAGAGAGAGGAACGTACAGTTCAGAGTATAATTTGTTGGAGTCTCTTCTGTTTAAAGAATTTTAATTCAGAACATGGTTGCTCTGTCAAGAGATCACATCCAAAAACCTTCTAGATCTGTTGTGATCCAGATGGAGTACAGACATGTTTGTTAATCTTAAGAGACAGAGTCAAGCAGACCTTTGAGTTCAAGGCCGGTCTAGTATAGAGCATATTTCAGACAAGAAAAGCTGAGGTCCAGGTGTGGTGGTATACACCTTTAATCTCAGTACACACGATACAGAGGCATGACATCTCTGAGTTCTAGTTAGGACTGTTCAGGCAGTCTGGTTGAGTCAGTGAGTTGAGAGACAGTGCAGTGGTGTCTAGTTTATGGCAGTTCATGGAATTCAGAGGAAGTTTTACTGGGAGACTCTTACAGAGACAGGTTGAAGAGACAATAAGCTAGACATGGGTAAAGATAGCCAGAGAATGAAAAGCATTCAGAAGATTAGAACAGATTGTTAGAGGTAGTTTGAGACCAAGCAGAGCGAATCAATCAGAAGCTGAGAGAAGCCAGATTGAATCAGTCAGCTTGGAGAGGAGTTTGAGCTCAGTGGTACCAGCTAGAAAGAACTAGAAAGAGTAAGCTTATTCAGCAGTAAGTCTCAGAGGCTGAAAACAATCTAGGTCTTAGATTAGATTGGATGAAGGCTAGAAGTTTCCACTACTTAGGCCTGGGTGAGCAGATGAAGTCAGTAAGCATCCAGACATCACAATTACATCTAGTAAATAAAAATTAGTTTTACACAATCCCAACCAACCAGAGCCCCAGGGTCTAAGCCACCAGCCTGGGAGTGCTTAGGGAGGGACTCAAGGCTCCAGCTCTATAGGCAAGGGAGCTATGTATAAGTGGGAGAAGAGATCCTTTGACCCATGAAGGCTGGACGTCGTGGGGGGGGGGGGATACTCGAGGGTGGGAGGTGAGGTACAGGGGAGGGTGGGTGGGGGTACACCAACATGGAGGCGGGAAGAGGGGGGAAGGGATAGTGAGTTCCTGGGAGGGAGGGGGGAAATGGGGTAAGGAGAGAACATCTGAAATGTAAAAAATAAAAAATTTTTCAATAAAAAAAAAATTAAACAAAAAAAAAGAAAAGAAAAGAAATAGCCACACAAGTCCAGTATACTAGGAAAAAAAAAAATTAGTTTTACAGTTCTGTCCTACCATATGGGTTCAGGGAATTGAATGTGGGTCTTCAAAAGTCACCCTTGTCAGAAGATACCTTTACCCTCTAAGATATCTGATCAACCCAAGATTTTATTTTTTTAAACAAAGCCTCACTATGAAGATATGCCTGGCCATACTGTTATGTACACTAGGATCCCTCAACTCCTGACAATCTGCCTGCCTTAGTCTTCTGAGCATTGGGATAAGCACTGACTATCACCATTCCTGACTAAAAATATATTGCTAATTTTTGAGGTTGTTTTATTGGGTGGGGAGGATAAGATGTCATCTCACTATGTAGCTCTAACTGTTCTGGAACTCACTACTTAGATCAGGCTGGCTTCTAACTCATATAGATCTATCTGGTCACCTCCCATATACTGGTAATACAGGTGTATATAACCAATCAGATTTTTTTTGTAACGTGGGATAGTTGCCATTTATCTCTCTAAAGCATATCTTCACCAAAAAAATATAAAAATGCTTCATAATGTTTATGTTAACCAAATGGATTTAACCATTCCACAATATATACATACATATTTCAAAGCAAATGTTTTATACATGACAAATATGTACAATTTTTTGAAACTTCTTAATGGTAATCTTGGACTTCTGTTCCTCTTGTCTCCACTTCCCAAATGTTGAGATTACAGTCGTGTACTACCTCATTCAATTTTGTGCAGTATGAGGGGGAAAAGCCAGAGGTTTATGCATGCTAAATGAGTGCTCTACAAATTTAGCTACATCCCCAGCATGTATATAAATTTTTATTTGTCACTTTTTATTTGTGGTGATGGAGAAACCCAGGGCCTTGTATGTACTGGACCAATACTGTACCACTGAACAAACCCTAACCATAGCTTTCAATTTATGTAAACTTTTAAAATCATACTATACTATTTGAAGGTGAAATAATATAATGTCTCAGTTTCTATGCTAATCATTAGAGAATAAGATTATCAGGTAGTATTGTTGATTGTTTAAGGTTGTCCAAGAGATAGTAACTATTGAAGCTGACTGATACATAGTACATTGGGAATTATGATGTAATTATCTCCAATTTGCATTTCTAGAAACCCTCCATCATACTTTTTGAACAATATTTAAATCAAGATTGATAGAGAAACAAGTTCTTTACCAAATACATTGTGTTATCTGTGTTTATAGCTATTCAATAGCTTTTAAATAGTTTTATTTCAATTAGAATGAGGCATATAGACTTCAATTCTTAATGATTTACTTTTTGCTCCAATGGTCCAAGAAACTGTTAATGAATTAATTCAGAATTCTATCTCATTCACCTTAAGCCTGGTTCTCTAGCAGGGGAATTATAAACTTGCATTTGTATAAATTGTTTTAGTGAGTGAATTATTGATTTATCCAGTAGAAAATGGGCAAAATATTTATTACGGTGCTTTCTACAGATATATATTTATGGAATCAATGAAGTGATTTTACTATGGGAGAAAGATAATTAGACATTTCCCTTGCTTCTGTAGAAGCTTAAACTCTAGAGATGAAAACAAGAATTATACAAAAATAATCAGAACACAAAGCAGTGTTATAGAGAATGAAGCATATCTAAGGGAAGAAAGTTTCTAGACAGGAAGACTACCTCAAAGAGTAAAGCAATTATCTCATTAATATGTAATTAGAAGGCAAGGAAGATGGTTCAGTGGTTAGGAGAATTTCCTGCTCTATCAACAGATCAGAATTTGCATCCCAGAACCTACATCAATCGCTCACAAATGCCTGTAACTCCAGCTCCAGGTGTATCCCAAGTGCTACTCTGACCTCCCCAGTTACCTGAACGCACACAGTTATACATAAAAAAAATAAGGATTTAAAAACAAAACATATGTTTTTAGAATCTCTATGATCTCTCTAACAATGGTAATGAGTAAAAAAAGAAAGAAAGGTGGCAGTTGGCCCATTCCCCAACCTCAGTTTCTTTGAGTCACAGTGACAGTAGTGGCTGTCCACAGCCTCCATTATCATATGATTTAGTTTCTTTGGTTATTTTGAAATGTAGGGTAGTCGGATGTGTGTAGCCAACAGCATGACTAATGATGATCATTTTGCTTTGTTGCAAACTGGCTCAGTGGATAAATACTCCAGATCCAGAGGCAAGATGTCCCCAAGAGCATATGGAAGGTAGTTTACCCTGGTGTGTAAGGCATGCATATAAAAAATAGCTTCATATTTCAATAAAAAGAGAGAACTTGGTGAGATCCTCTTGGTCCTTAAGTGACTATCAACATAGACATCTATTGAAATAATGTGTCACTGTGGGCAGCAGTAACTGTAAAAATTCATAATTGGTCAACATGTTAAGAATAAGTCACATTGAATGCGCATCTGTAAATTAGACATTTATATCACGACCCCATAAGTGTCAGAGAACATTATGAAAGAGAGAACAGAAATAATGTAAGACCCAGAGGACTGGAAGGCACACAGAGCAAGCATAAAATAGCCATGGCCCATTTGATTTCACTGTAACTGTGATTATCTACAAACATCTACACAAGGGTGAGCCTATTAACAACATCCTGTCATGGAGAGAAGAGGGCCCTATGAAGACCCATACCTCCCTAAGGATCTATAAACCACTAATGGTTTCTAGTGATGGGAGAAACCTTCTCTTCATTTCTGAGGTGACTATGCTCCCATAAGCATAGAAAATAAGCAAGTGCTTCTGTGATCTGCATGTGCTATTTTAGAATACGAAGGCCATAGTATTTAAAGAGAACAATTACACAGATTTTCCTTCTTGTAATCTGTTAATTAATTTTAGAAGGTAAAAGGTTTTGTTTTTGAGAGAATTTTATGTAGCTCAATCTGATTTCAAATTTGCCATACAGTCAAGGAACTTCTAATCCTCCTATATCCATGAATCCATGGTTCTGGGATTACAGGAGGTATATATTTCTATATCCAGTTACACTCTTGAGTACCAAATTTAAGATCTGTGTATGTTAGCCAAGCACTCTACCAACTGAGCTATATGCCTACCTCAAAGTCATGAGGTCTTTAATAAATATCCTCAATTGTACAGAAATGAAAAAAATCTAAAATTAATGAAAGCATTATTCATTTTAAAATAATCCAATGATCAAAATAGACATTTCTCAAAAGAAGAAATACAAATATCCAACAAGTATATATGGAAAGCTGTTTAATATCACTAATTATCAGGGAACTTCTACTCAAAAACTGAACCTTGTTAGACTGTCTATTATGAAAAAGACAAAGCATCATGTGAGAAGGTATAAAATTTTACTGTGGAATACAGTAATTGTATTCCTCAAGAAACTAAAAATTAAACTACAATATGATCTACCTATTCTACTACTGGAGATAGATCCAAAAGGAAATAAACATATGAAAGAAACCTCTACTATTATGTTTGTTGGAATATTATCCACAATATATAAGCTATGAAATAATCTAACATGTTCATAAATAGAAGAAGGAATACAGAAAATACCTATAATACATAATGGAATATTATTCATTCACAGTAATAAAAATTTTGTCAATAGGAGCAAAATGAATGAAACTAGAACACATGATGTTAACTGAAATAATTCAGACACTAAAAGACAAGTGGTGAAAGTTCTCAATCATAGCTGGAAACCAAAAATATCAATCTGAAACTAGACAAATGATTATTAGAAACTGAGGTGAAGATGAGATAGACTCAAATTAAATCCAAAATAACAAGTATAAAAACAGTGTAAGAATGTCTTAAATCTAGTATTTCTAATAACAATGGGGTGACTACTGTTTACAGTGGTATGTTACATAGTTTTATGGGCCCAGCATGCTTAAGCTGCATTACACTGCTATACTACTCATCTCATGAATCATTCTAAATAAAACTCTAAGTAGAAAGAAATGAGAATTAAATGGAAATCATAATTATCCTGATTGATCACTACATTATAAGTACATTGAAATATTATACCACATACAGCAAAAATATACATGTATTACAGGATAAATAAAAGCCTACATTCTTTTACTTAAAGATTATCTAATTATGATCAGAAACTTAGATAAGCTCATGACACTTAGATATGACTTTATATATTTAACAGTGTATTACTTATGTACAAATGAAACTTTTTGATTTTAATGTTTCTAGACCAATGTGGCTTCTAATTTCTGTATAAGCTTACTAAACACAGTAAAATAGAATAATATCTTCCTAAGTTAACAGTACATATAAACTTTCCAAAAACTCATTATATATATGTTTATATATAAACCATACATATATATATGTTTTATATATGTTATATATATATTCATTCAAAATATAAGCAATAGCAATATGTCATGAATGAGCAATAGCTTTTCTACTTTTTGGAGGCATCTGAAGAAAATTATAAAAAATAAAAGTAGGGCTAGCAAGATGACTCCATAGACAGAAGCACATGTTGAGCCTGACCGTCTGAGTTCAGATCCCACAACTCAACGGGATAGGAAAGAATAGATTCCCAAATATTGCCCTCTAATCTCCCCATGCATATCAAGGTACATGAGGGGCTGCACTCATAAGACACAACAATAAAAAAATAAATTCTAAAGTAATTAGATGAATAAAGTAAAAAGAAAATTCCAGAAAACAATATAGCTCAATAAACCTAAAGATTTTCTAAAAACTTGCCGGCAGACTCAAAGATAATAGCTACAAGTCAGCTCAGAGAGGGAACTAAGATAAATGTATGTTCATTTCAGCTTATAAAAAGCTATATTTGTTACAATATAACAGGATTTTAAAGACCAGCTCATGACTAATTAAATTTGATATGTAGAAGTGTTCTGAGCACTTGAATGCAGACTTAAGGCTGACCAAAATTATGAAAAAGTTCCAGAAATACTGGTGAGTGATTCCAATGGGTACCTTTGGACTCAGTTTTGATGCCTTTTGAACTTCTGTATGAGTATGAACCAGCTGAGTATCTTGTAAAATTCAGGCACTGATTCACTAGGTCTGGAAGAAGGAGTGGCATCCCCCAGAGGAGCACCATTAAATATTCAGGAAGGACTTTTTATGTTTTGTTGGCCCTGTCAAGTAAGAGAATCTTCAGTTGGGCACCTCTCTGAGAAATCTTTTCATTTGCCTTGCTATAAGCTTGCTGCTAGGATGTACTTGAGAGAAAGCAGCCAAGACATCTCTTAGTTCAGAGTCTTAACGAGCCCATCTTAACTGAAAAACAGAAAAGTGTCGTTTGGGATAACTCCAACATGCTGTAAGTAATGTATAATTATCTGTTTATTTAATGAATATATTAATAGCTTGACCAATATGAATGTTAAGATCCAAATGAGAATGCAATTTGTTGGAGGATCACTGAGTAGAGTTCAAGCCACTGACAAGATCAAATTCATCATATTCCAATCTTGGTCTTCTCACTCGTTCCCTTTGTCATAAACATTCCTGGAAATGCTCCAAAGTAGTTGTTAAAATGAATGTCAAGGAAAACACAAAATATATTATCTGGGCAAAATATTGACAGCATGAGGACTCAAAACCTAACAGTTCAGTTTAAAGTTAGAATTTTTCCTCACCCAGGTTGGCCCCACTGTCACATTGGATAAATCAGAGGTCAATACTAGAAATTATTTACAAGCCCTGGCTGTAGTCTAAAGCTCTATGTAGGCAGTAACAAGACTTCATTATTTGGTCCATCTTGCATTGATGTTAGATAACCAAGGCTATCGATTTCACTAAATATCTCCACACAAACTAAATGGTCTTCAGCAAGCGATATCATTTTATGTGACAGCTGGTTATTTTTTACCATTAGGGACCAGAAATATACACCTAAGCTATCCACATATATAGAAATCTAAAGACATTGACATTTCTACGATGGATTCATTTTCTGTAATATTACTGTTATGGCTATACCCATATGGAAAGATCACAGTTGTACAAGACAAACCAGCTCTGCTAAAATTAGCTGTTATACTTCCAAGAGGAATGATCCCATCTTGAATATTAGCTTATGATACTTTCTAAATTAAAAAATGTTTTTTGTGCTTTAAAAAATTGTGCTTTTATTCCCACAGGCTGATTTGATGGGAAAAAATGAAAATGTTCTGAAATTCATTATACTGTTCATTGCACAACTTGTGAATACACTGAAATGTCCATTATATGATATAACCCAATTAGGTAAATTGTACGGTATGTGAATTTTATTAACAAAAACTTTTTTTTATTGAAATTTTATTTACATTTCAGATGTTCTCTCCTTTACCCATTTCCCCCCTCCCTCCCAGGAACTCACTATCCCTTCCCCCTTCCTCCTGCCTCCACGTTGGTTTACCCCCACTCACCCTCCCCGTAACTTTTACTTATAAAATCTCCCTACATTTTCAATCATTCATCTATATATACTTCCAACTTCTCCTCCTCTGCCTACTTTTTTTTTTCCTTCTTAGTTCTTTGGGAGAGTCTCTATAGAGACTCCAAAGTTGCTTTGTTGCCAAGGATAGCCTTAAATTCATGATCTTTCTATCTCCATCACTCAACTGCTGTGATTACATGCATGAATTCGTTTATCAGCTTTTATCCCTGCAGATGTGCAATCTAGCCCAGGACTTCACAATTGCTAAGCAAGCAACCTACATGTAGCTGAGCTACATTCCCAGATCTGACTTCAAACTACTTGAAATATTATTTTCTAAATTGTAGTTTGAAAGTACTTGAGGATAGGAGCTATTGTATATTATCCACAGTATCAAAGTAATTCAAATACATTGAAATTGGCTTTAAGAAAACTTACTAGAATGTCAAATCTATAGGAATAGATTTTTTTCCTATTTCTCAAATTCAGTTTTTGTTTTGTTTTGACTTAATGTAATGTGTATAGCTAATTTTCCTGCATGTATGTCTGAGCACCATGTTTATTCCAGTGAAATCAGAGATCAGAAGAAGGTATTATGACAGATATCCTGGAACTGGAGTTACAGACAGTTCTGAACTGCCATATGAGTGCTGAGAATCAACCCTAAGACATGGAAAGAACAGCAAGTGCTCTTAGCTGTGGATCCATCTCTCCGCCCCAGGAATATATCTTTTATAATTTAGATCTCCAAGATAAAAAGTAATTCATTTGAAACTAACAGACAGATAAGACCTTTTAGTATTAATTTTGAATGTTCTTTTAATAAGTACTAGAACTTTAAATTCCCTTTTAGAGTTTAGTCCTAGATTGGCACTTAAGTAATGAGGCAGCAGAACTGGGAGTTTGAAGTCACTCTCGGTTATACGGTAATTAAAAGATAGCCTAAGATGCATAGTAAGAACTTGTTTCAAAAAGAAAACTAAAAGACAGAGTGGGGAGAGGGAAAAGAGGAAGGGCTGGAAGGAGGGAGGGAGGGAGGGGAGGGAGGGAGGGAGGGAGGGAGGGAGGGATGGAGGGAGGGAGGGAGGGAAGAGCAGAGGCACAGAAGAAGGAACAGACAGGTGTGAGATGGGCAGACAGGCAGGCAGGCAAGCAGGTAATACCACTTCAGCCCTCTGGTTTTTCAATAAGAAAACTGAATGGGGTAAAAAAAAATGAAAAAAATAAAAAAAAGAAAAGAAAAAAGGAAAAAGAAAAAAAATGAGTCACTAAAATAAAGTACCTAACTCACTACAACACAGGCTTCCTGGCTTTTGATCTGAGATTCTTGTTAGAGAGTTGGAGCCCAGCCATTCACAGCAGTTAAACTGTGATCATGAATCAACGATTTGATCTCTGACTACATCGCCAACCTTATGTTCCTCTTCCTTGTAGCTCCTGTAGCCTCGGTTTCTCTAACATATCAAGGAACTTACTTTCATTTCTGTTCCATCTACCTACAAAGCTTTTTTCTAGATGTTTTTTTCATGTTATATTTATCCTCATATCTGTTTGACAACTGTTCCTAATATCTCATTTAAAGCAGCCATCTCACTATCATTAACCAATCTCATTCCACAGCACTTGCTTTTATTTTACAGTTTTTATCATCAGTTAAATTCATGTTTCTATATATTCTCTTACATTTGTTCTGATTTTAAACATTAACTCAGCTAGCTATTTTGGTCTCTACTAGACTATAGCTTTAAAAGAGCAGCAATATCTCACTGCCCTGGTACCAATTTCTTCCTTAATTAGGATTACTATTGCTGTAATGAAACCCATGACCAAAGTAGCTTTGGGAAGGAAAGAGTTTATTTCACTTACATTTTCACATCAAGTCGATCATTGAAGGAAGCCTGGGCACAAACTCAAATAAGGCAGGACCCTGGAGTCAGGAACTGATGCAGATGCCATAGTGGAATACTGCTTACTGGTTTGCTTAGCTGCTTTCTTAGAGTACACAGAACCACTATTCCAGGGGTGGCCCCACCCAAAATAAGCTAGGTCTTCCCACATCAATCATGAATCAAGAAAATGTATCACAGGCTTGCTTATGGGCCAATCTGGTGAGGACATTTTCTCAGTTGAGGTTATCCCCTCCCCAAATGGCTATAGCTTATGTCATTTTGACATAAAACTAGCCAGCACACAAGGTGTAATTAGTCTCTGACACTACATCACTATTTAATAGGCGTGCAAAGGGATAGTAAATATGATCCATGATGAGTATAATTATTTTCAAGTATCCAGAAACACTACATACTCTAAAATTAACTTAAAAATTAAATAAAATACTTGTTATGACTGGATTTGATTGGGCAAAAACGTTTAAGTAGAGGCCAACCAGGGTAGCACACACCTTTAATCACAAAATGGGGAGGCAGAAGCACCAGGAATTTTTGTATGTTAGGCTTTCTTGGAATTCACAAGCCAGCCAGAGATAAACAGTGAGTCCCTGACTCAAAAGAGTACTTAAGTAAAGAAATTTAATACATATACATATGCATACACATACATATATATCAGCATCAAAATCTGGCATAGTAAAATATATCTGTAATGGCAGTATTGAGGCTAACAGCTTAAGGGGGAATCATAAGTTTAAGGTCAACCTAGAAAGTTTCATAGCAAGGCCCTATCAATAAAAACGAAAATCCCACACCAAACTTCTAGACTAAAATTCCAATATGTAAATGGAAAGTTTACTAGATGGGGCTAGCAAAAAAATTATATGTTGCAGAAGAAAGAGTGGTGAAATATAAGATATAGTAATATAATCTATCCAAAAACAAAAATCAGAAAGATATTGTAGCAGTAGGGTCCATGTATGCACATGCCCAGGAGCTTTTGGATTGCCATGAAAGACACACACACAACACCACACACACACACACACACACACACCCCAGTTTAATTTGAAAATGCCTTGACTACCTCAAAGGCTGGGCAGTTCTAATCCTCCCTGTGGCTAGCAACATTTCCCTTCTGTAATCCTGGCTTAACATCCTTAATTCAAATATTTTATCTTTGTTACCTTGGCTCCTTCGGGGCTGCCCCTAGTCTTTGCTGCCCAAGATGCCTTGGGCAGCCCTTCAGGACTGCATTCCTTCCAACGTACATTTCAGATGATTTCCTTCTGCAGCTCTAAATCTGATCCATTTCCTTCCGAATCATGGAGATTCTCCCATATTCTTTCATTCCTAGACCACACAAATCCAAAGGTCCCCCTCCTCAGTTATCTGACCAACCATCGACAGTTGGTTCTTTATTGAACAATCAAACCACAATTAGGGCAAGAACCTTCAGCATTCCCCATGAGGAGAGCAACAATCCCAACCACCAGAGCCCAGGGTCTAAACCACCAGCTGGGGCGCTTAGGGAGGGACATGGCTCCAGTGTATATGCAAGGGAGCTATATGTAAGTGGAGAAGAGATCCTGGTCCCATGAAGGGGGACGTCATGGTGGGGGAATTTCGACGGGTGGAGGTGAGGTGCAGGGGGAAATAGGGGGGACACCCCATAGAAGCAGGAGGGGGGGGAGGGTAGGGGGTTCCTGGGAGGGAGGGGGGAAATGAGGTAAGGGGAGAACATCTGAAATGTAAATAAAATTTCCAATAAAAATAATATAAATAAAAAAAGAAATACAATAAATTATTTTAAGAGAAAAAAAAGAAAAGAACCTTCAGCATTGGGACACGCGACTTCCCCCCTTTTTGGGGGCGGATTAATTCAAAGCATTAGAACCCAGTTCCCAAAAAGACGTAAAAAGAAGACAGAAATAGAGGCTTGAGGAGAAGGGTCATTGTTTAAAGTGCTTGCTCCCCAAGTATGAAGACTGGAATTTAGATTTTCAGAAAACCATGTAAAGTTGGAAGTGTTAGCATATATCTGTAAATCCCATTGTACTTGGCAAGATAGAGACAGGAGAATTTCTGGAAGCTCCTGAGCCAGCTATCTGGTATAATTAGTAATTAAATAAGAGCCCCTGCATTAAACATAGAAACAAGGACCTCCACAGGAGGGTGATCTTTGAACTCCACGGTATACCATAGTACATACTCATACATACATACATACATACATACATAATACATGCCAAAGAGAGAGAGACACAGACACAGTGACAGAGAGACAGAGACAGAAATTTTAAAAATAATAATAAAAGAAAAATAGTTAATTTTACCCGCCGAAATACCTTGCCAAAACAGAATGAAACAAAAACAAAACAAAAAACCAAATAAAGATAGCTTTAGACATACAAAGGGTAAAATAAGTCATTTCCAGAAGCCTCTCAATATATCAATTATTGAAGCTCCACAGTTACCTTTAGCCAAGAGAAAAATGATATTAGACAGAAAGACGATTCCCCAGAAAGATGGGATGCAGAGAGAATGGTACTACATGGATAGAAACAGGTAAGTTGGTGGTACATTAAGTAGAAGATGCTAGAGACATATAGATGTAGAGGACTAGATAGATGATTGATAGATAGGTGATATATGAATAAAGAGATAGAACTCTGCAAAAGGAAAGTAACCATTTAAACAAAAACTGTAACAATGTCCTGTGGAATTTAAAACCTGCATATTAGCATACTAGTAAATTATAGCAACAGTGGTATAAAGGCCAGAACAAAAAATGGATTTTGTGTGTGTGTGTGTGTGTGTGTGTGTGAGAGAGAGAGAGAGAGAGACAGAGACAGAGAGAGACAGAGAGAGACAGAGAGAGACAGAGACAGAGCGAAAGCATGCAGAGGTAAAAGGAAAGAGACATACACACAAACGAACACCATGACAGGCAGTAAACAACATTCAGGAATCAATCATTTCCTTCTGTCATGGGTTGAGTATAGAACACATATTTACAACAGAAAGTACTTTTACGTGCTAAGCCTTTTCACTGGCCCAGTTTAAATTTTGTGTTTTGTCTTTTCTTTGCTTGTTTAGACAGAAACTCGCATAGCTCATGCTAGCCCCAAATCCCCTATGTAGCTGAAATCAAGGATAACCTTGAATTTATGATCCACAGCAGGTCCCAGCATAACCTCTTCTCTTCGGTGCTAAATAAGAAACACAGGATTTTCCACAGGCTAGGTCACACTCCAACAACCAAGCTCCATCTTTGTCTCCTGCAATTCTTGTCAATACATATGAAATAATTCAATATCAATTAAAATCAGAGTGTGACAAGGATGCATAGTATAAATCTTAAGACAACCACAGAAATATCAAGAGATAGAGTTGGGAAGCCAAAGATAAAGATAGATAGTCATAGAGATACTGAATCAAACAAGCAGAAAAGGAAACTGGAAAAGATGGAGCAAACAGAAATCAACCAACAAATGACAGACTCAGTCTATGTCAATAATCATATTAAAAATATACATAATCTAAGCTCTCTACTAATTAGATTGTGTCAATTGATTTAAATATACCGTTTAATTGTGATTATATTCTGCTTATATTAAACATTCCTTAAATACAAAACCACAACTAGGTAAAAGTAAAGCCATCAAGAAAGATATTTTAGCTGACTGTGGTAGTTCATGCTTTTAATCCCAGCACTCAGGAAATGCAGACTAAAGGATTAGGAATTGTAGTTCATCTTCCTGCATAACAAAATTGGAAGGCAGCCAGGGTTAAAGCAAAGAAAAATAGATCGTCTATGCTAATTATGTTTATGAAAAAACTAGAGTGGCTTTGTCAATATCAGGTTAAGCAGAATCTGGGGCAAAAGGCTCTGTTCATTTGCTGAAAGTTACATACTTTATTAGTTGCTGCATAGTACTGAAGCCCTGCTCTGTCTTATTTCAGAGAGCTGCCTTTTTGTGTCGTGTTATAGCAGCGTTTCTTTTGTTAAGTGTATTTCGGAGAATTACAGTGGAACATTCTCAGGAAAGCATCACCCCTATCCAAGGAACACCTAATTAGTAGTCAGAAAAGTGACTGGCTTTCCCATCCAACTCCAGTTCTTATTACCTATACAAGCAGAGTACACTGTTTCGCCTCTCTGGGCCTCAGTGATCTCTCCAACTGAGTTATGATCTTGGATCATATTTTTCCCAAGGACACATGTGCAGTCATTGTCCTAGCCAAATTTTGACCTTAGTCTAAAATTACATTCCCATAGGACAGGGTTTTGGCAGTAGATACCAGTAAGACTACGTGCAAGAGA
The DNA here is from genome assembly GCA_021653895.1 of Mastomys natalensis. Taxonomy (NCBI): domain Eukaryota; kingdom Metazoa; phylum Chordata; class Mammalia; order Rodentia; family Muridae; genus Mastomys; species Mastomys natalensis. Next base: position 121,677 of record JAJTUV010003377.1, on the reverse strand, counting down.
CTGTACTACATAAGAGGTTCTTAGGAACTCAGTTCCCTAGGGATGAGTGGAGCTTGTTATGCACAGGAGAAATAGAAGGATCTGGAGACAGAATTGGAAAAAGCCAAGTTTCCAGTCTTGGCAAGTGAACTGTTAAGGTTGTACTGGAGGTGATGCTAAATCTGCCGTGCAGCAGGCTTTCCCTACCAGGACTGATGACGCATTTGCAGCTCATTTCCTGATGCTAAGCCAGTTTCAGACTTGGATCAACGGTCTCCCAACCCCTTCAGTCCCAGCAGGCAATTGAGAATTAAGTTGAGGATGTTGCAATATCCGTGGAGGAAAATTCAGTTATACACATTTAATAATTGTTTTGAAATATGTCACTGCATCTGTCTTGGCCATTTGGGTACTTTTCAGATATGTGTACAAAAGACATTAAACACATTCGTTCAGCTGGATGTGTACTAGCTTTAAGCACAAGCACAAAGCTCCACAGAGCAGGCTGCTCAGACATAGTATTTTAGAAATAAAACAATCATTTGCCCTGCTTGATGGATTGGTTTCTCTTCTAGGATCCTTTTTTACTATCTGCTGAACATATTTGTGTTTCTTAATTTTGTGAACAGTCAACACTAGTTTTTTTCAAGTCTGTAAACTGTCTCTAAACTTCCTAGCGCAGATCTCTAAGGTATCTATTGTACTTTGTTCTGCTCTAGACTCTCATTTTCCAATATTCATGAAAAAATGAACACTATTGGTGTTTTTTAGCAGTTTTTTTCCTAAAACAATGGGAGGATACATAGTGAAGAAATGAATATTCATTGAAAGTCACAAATACAAATATTATCCTAGGATGGCCATGCTCCAAATTATCTTATTTTATTTTTTCAAGACTGGTTCTTGGGCATGACAGGATGGTCCCAAATTATGATATAGCTAGGAATGACCTGGAATTTCATGATCCTCCTGCCTCAGATTCTTAAATGCTGGAAATACAGATGTGAACCACTACCACAGGATATGACCTTAGTCCTTAAAACTAGGGTGTAGTTATCAGAATCATATAGTGAATGTGAAATTGAACTATGGCAGAAATTCAAGTATCTAAACAGAGGGCCAATAGATATGTGGATTGTTATCCACTTCATCTTCCTAAGTAAGATTCTTATCTCCTGTATTTATTATTTAGTGCTATTCATTTAAACAGACTGAGATAAACCACAGAAATTAGAGGGCTTTGTAAACATGAATGCACACAACAAAACCTGCAATTATAGGAAACCTACATTTTATTTCAATGTTATTATGCTTTTTCATTTTAAAAAACATAACCAGGAAGTATGACAGTCAGTCAATAAATATCTTATTTTTGAAGTGGATAAAATGATCCATTTCAAGAAGATATCTGAACCTCCTCTATGAATACTAAGCACTATATTTTTCAGTGTTCTGGTCCAGTCATGCTTCATTTTCTCTATGGCAAAGTTATTTAGCTCATCCTGCCCCACCACCCCCCAAGTGTGTAACATGAATTACAAATGTCGTACAAAAGAAAAGACTTACTTTGCTGTTGTTGTTATTCATTGATAGAGTGCTTGTCTAATTTTCATGAGGCCTTGGGTTTGAATCTCAGTACCATATAAAACTGTTCATGGTTATACATCTCTGTAATCTAAACACTCTAGAGATAAAAGCAGCTGGACTAGAATTCCAGAGTGAATTCAAGCTAGCCTGAGCTACAGATCTTTTCTCAAAAGAAGAGTATTACTTGCTATTATTATGTTTTGAATATGTGTATATATATGGTCACAGGTAAAATATACACACATGTGTGTGGCATGTGTGTGTTTCATACTAAGTAAATTCAACATAAGAAATCAAATGCTAACTAAGGTCTACAGCTTAGTGCCATTTATAAAAACTAAAATATATACATAGATTTGTTTTAAACAAAAAAAAAATTAATTTAGCTCAATGAGTAATAGCATTTACTGTAAAAGCATGAAGGACTGAGTTCAAATCTCCAGTACCTACATAAAAGCCCAAGCATGTTCCATACACATGCAACCCCAGTGCTGTGGAACCTGGAAGCAAAAGGATCTCTGGGATTTGCTTGCTGACAGAACTCTCTGGTTTCACTGAGACATACTGTCCAAAAGGACTAAGGTATAGAGTGATGCAACAGATATCCAATGTCCTCCTCTGACTTGTGTACATGTGCATGGGTGTACACACCCACTCACATATACATAGACATTCTTCACACATCCACATTCATACATATATGCACAAAAATGCATGCACAAAAATTGTAGAGAGGTTGAAAAGCATAAATAAGTTTCTCCACATAAAATACACTTTAATGACTGCCTATAGAAAAGGAAGGTGAACATATGTGAGAATAGGGGTAAAACTGAATAAGTAGAAAGCTGATTGCTTGGTAGATGATTGTGCTATGATTCGAATATGTTTGGCCAACAGGAAGTGGCACTATTAAGAATTTGGCCTTGTTGGAGGAAGCGTGCTCAAGGTCTGCCAGATTGGAAGAGAGTCTCCTTCTGGCTGCCCTCTGATCAAAGATGTAAACTCTAGGCTCCTACTTCAGCACCTTGACTGCCTAGACATTTGCTATGCTTCCTGCCATGATGATAAAGGACTGAACCTCTGAGACTGTAAGGTAACTCCAATTAAATGTTCTTTATAATAGTTGCCATGGTCCTAGTGTCTCTTCACAGCAGTGAAAACCTTAAGACAGACAGACTGACTGATGGACAGACAGACAGAGACAGATAGACTGACAGAGACAGACAGACAGACAGATGGACAGATGGAAGGACAGACAAGGTGGACAGATGAATGGATGGACAAAAGAATGGATGGAACAGACAGACTGACTGATGGACAGCAGACACAGACAGACAGACAGACAGCTGGACAGATGGAAGGACAGACAGACAGACAGATGGACAGACAGGCAGAAGGAATGGACAGACAGATGAACAGATGAATGGATGGACAGACAGATAGACGGACTGATGGACAGACAGACACAGACAGACAGACAGCTGGACAGATGGAAGGAACAGAAGATGGACAGACAGGCAGAAGGATAGACAGACAGTGGACAGATTGAATGGATGGACAAAAGAATGGATGGACAGACAGACTGACTGATAGACAGACAGACACAGACAGGACAGACAGACAGACAGACAGATGGACAGATGGAAGGACAGACAGATGGACAGACAGGCAGAAGATAGACAGACAGATGGACAGATGAATGGATGGACAAAAGAATGGATGGACAGACAGACTGACTGATGGACCAGACAGACCACGACAGACAGACAGACAGACGGACAGAATGGACAGATGGAAAGACAGACAGCCGGACAGATGGACAGACAGGCGGAAGGATGGACAGACAGATGGACAGATGAGTGGATGGACAAAAGAATGGATGACAAACAGACTGACTGATGGACAGACAGACACAGACAGACAGACAGAAAGACAGACAGCCGGACAGATGGACAGACAGGCAGAAGGAAAGACAGACAGATGGACAGATGAATGGATGGACAAAAAAAATGGATGACAGACAGATAGATGGACTGATGGACAGACAGACAGACAGAGGACAGATGGAAGGACAGACAGATGGACAGACAGGCCCAGAAGGATAGTCAGACAGATGGACAGATGAATGGATGGACAAAAGAATGGATGGACAGACAGACTGACTGATGAACAGACAGAGACAGACAGACTGACAGAGACAGACAGACTGACAGAAAAAAAAAATGAACAGATTGACAGATGGACAGACAGACAGACATATATATCGTTGGATAGATTATAGTTCCTGATACATCTAGAGAAAAGAGATAACTAGATGATGGATAGTAAATAGATAGATAGATAGATAGAATAGATAGATAGATAGATAGATAGATAAAAGAATTGACAGATAAATAGATAACAGATGCATAGATAGATGATGTTTAGGTGGGTAGATAGGTAAATATGTAAATATAAAGATAAATAATAGATAGGCAGTAGAGCTTTGCCTGGATTAGAGGTGATGATGGGCAGTAACTAAGTCAATTCTCAGCCTTTGAACTTCATCAAAGCAAGTGAAAACCAAAGCAAAGCACCTTCGTTTTGATTTTCAATCTGAAAAAGAGACCCAACAACAGATGGTTTCATTGTTCCTTTTGTATTAAAGTCAGATTATTATGTTCAGAAGCAAAACTGAAACGACTTCAGGTAATTCAGTTGTGGTAGCTGTGTATTAATAATTATGGAACTATCAGCCCCCCTCAATCATATATGACTAAGTACACTCAGTTTAAACTGACTACAGTACCTATCATGAAATTAAAGTGATAACTGTATGTCACTTCTAATTTAGAAATGAAATCTTTCACCAGTTGCATGTAATTAATTTCATTGAAAAAGAAGTTCAATACTTTTCTTTGAGTCTGCTAGTTTGTGCTTTAACTAATTTTAGTCTAATTGTTTTCATTGGGTCATCATTTTTATTTTCTTTTTTCTTCAAGATGAATGTTTGGCCACACTTCTAGTGCATATTGCATCAATAATGTGTTTCATTCTGCAGTCATTAAGCACAGACACGTTTCCATTACAACCATGTAACAGTATAAGTTTCCATTCTGTGTCCTGAAACACATCAGAAAGTCTCATTATACTTCCTTAATTAAATGTGTAAACAGATCCTTAGTGAAAAACAGGCTTCTTCCATTCTTGGGCTTCCCAACATGTAGTCTTCTTGGCCAGCATTTGAACTCTCTTCAGTGAAGAGAGAAGGGGGGAAGTAGGGCAAGGGGGCAGGGTCCATCCACCCACGCTATGCAGCCATATTCCTATTTCTTATTAGATCACCAATGAACTATAGGGAAAAAATAAGAAAAGGAAATATACTGTAGTAGTTAGTATTGAGCTTTGAGATTAAGGAAATTACAATAATAAAATTGGGCCTGAATTCAAATCTATCTGAGTGATTGGGAAAGCTACCTAACCTCTTTGAACCTCTCTCTTCATATAAGGATAATAGCAGTACCTATCTCTCAAGGTGGCTGCAAAAATTAGCCATGATTGTTAGGCAAAGCACAGCCTCTGACACACTCTTAAGTGCTCAGTGTGTGTAATGGAATAGTAGTAGCATTAGCGGTAATACAAACTAGAGTAAAATAGTAACAGCCACATAGTAAAAACAAACTCTCTGCCATAAACAACCACATAGCACTCAAAATTCAATCTTGCAAAATATAGGGTGGTATCATTCTGAGGTGAAGTTTGAGGACCAGGTGAACTGGGACAGTGAGCAGACTCTTTTCTTTTTTTTTTTTTTTTAATTTTTATTTTCAGCAAATCAAAAAAATTTAAAAAGCATTCAAACAGAATAAAATGAAAGAAACAAACAAGCAAAATACCAAGGGTCAGATATACTTATACAAGAATTCTATAGAGCCTTCAAACAAGCAATACTTTTTGAGTTATGTTTAAAAAAATTCAGAACCACAATAAGCTCCTTCACAAAGCAAATAATATTGAAATAGTGAAATCAAGTGTAAACCCCAACAAAAATATATAAGTTATAGTCCCAGTATCCCTCATGAACATACATACAAAAATTCTCAATGAAGTAGTTGCAAAACTGAATACAAGAGATATAAAAAAATAAAATATTCATGGAGCAGACTCTTTTCAAAAGTCCAGCTGTGTTAATGAAATTCATCTGACTTCCAGATGTCATTTGGTACCTTTTAGTGGAAGTTGTCTACTCTGCTGAAAAAAAATTCCCCCTTCTCTCAGAGGAACAAGCTCTTCTTGGGAAATAACCTACCTCTGCTTAAAAAAAGTACGATGTGATATGTTAGCCAATCACTACTTGTGCTACATTCTGTCTGTTTTTCCATTATAACAGAAAAAAGTCAAATATCATATATCTTTAAGCAATTTCACTTCTTAGAGTTTACATGTTTATGTAAGATATGTAAATATTAAAATGTTCTTTCTGTTTACACTTGGCTACCTAATATCCAATGACCTATCACTGTTATGTTTAGCTTCCTGGCTCTTGCTTTTGATTTAGAGAGCAGGCAGGCTTGAAGTAATGCAGTGACACTTTCTTTTTTATAGTAATCTCTTATTTATTTGGTACTTAAGGAAATGTTACAAAAGATCATTTCATGGATTTAACCAATAAACAAAGTCAAGCAGTTTACTTACAATGACCAACAGCAGGATTTTGAATGCCTCTTCTGCCCATGTATTTTTACTGCATATGTACTAGGTATCAAACAACATGCTAAAGCCTGAAATAGAAGGATGGATTTCATACAGCCTCTGCACCCAGGAGCTTACAACAGCAATAAGGCCAATAGGAGCCACTGGAGTACAGAGTGAAAGCAGTGTTCTTGTGGTGAGCCCAGTGCCACAGTCTGACGCTGCAAAAACTGTAAGCCACAGGATGGCTTTCCCAGGAGGCATCCTGAGCCGAAAGTGTGCAGAAAGGAAAGAGGTTGAGGAGGCAATGAGGTGATGATCTGAGACAATGGCAATTATAAGAAGCTTCTAGAAAACATGTCACTTTGGCTAAAGTGTATAGTTGAAAGAAAAGGGAAATAGAAGGCATACCATAAAAAGATAGGGTAAGACATTAAGGAGCTTGCTAAAGAGTTTATTCTTAAGGCTTTAGAGAACCAACCTTTTACATGTAGTCAGGACGGCTCAACAAATAACACTGTTTCTTGCTCACAGTAGGGATGGGCTGCAACAGCTTAAAAGGTATCTGCAGTGCTCTAATACTTACAGGATGCTTAGAGTTAAGTGATGATCTCATCAGCCATCAGGACAAGATTTGCCAAGTTTATTGCACTGTTTTTATCACATGGATGCTTGCATAGATCAGAAGTAAACTGACAATTGACCCCTTGCTGAAACACAGAACCCCTGTACATATCAACACACATAAAGCCTAAATTTTGGTCCATGTTTTCAGTGGTGAGATAACTAGATCTCAGTCCTTCCAAATGGATCCATGCAAACAAAATACCCTTCCACAAATGAGATCACCGCCATACATAAATAGATTCTTGCTTGACTAATCACCACCTGTCTGGATAATTCAAAAACACAGCAGCATATTTTAGTGTATAAATGCCAAAAAGTATGTGTAAGTACATACCAAAATGACTATTTCAAAGTTCACTGACTCTCGGACGAAGTGCCTATTTGGCACATTTTTGTGCTGGCTTCTGTAAAACGCTGTGCCATTAAAATCATGTTACCTGCTGCTAATGTGTTACCCACCTCAATTCTGTTAGGCCTATTTCTATCTCAGTAAGCTTTGGAATATTTAGTGGGACCTGTACCATGGTTACAAAGCTGATACACAGTGTCTCTGTTTTAGCAAGAAGGAATGGAGAGAAGCCAAAAGTCCATTCACAACTACAGACAGATTAGTCCATGAAGCTTGTAGAACATTTCTCCTTACTAAGACTGCCTGCCCACATATGTGCCCTTATACTTCCTACATGATCGGAATTCATGCCAAAAGTGAGTTTTGACTGGGTATGTTATTTTAAATTTTCTCATTGCTGGACAAAGAGCTAACAGAAACATTCTAAGTAAGCGGTATCTTGGGAAGGATTGGAGTGGGTGCCAGGAGGGGGCAGTGAGCTGATGTAAAGTGGATAAATAAATTATTAATAATAAAAATAATAATAATAAATCTAAAATCAAGCCCTCAGTAAAAACACTATGTTGTAGTAATAAAGACAATAAAAAGATTTAACTAGTTTGTAATTTAAGAAGGATATAGTCCATCATGGTGTGAAAGCTGTAAAGCATAGCAGCTCCAGCTGTGGTGACAGTAGTGTGAGCATATACTCACATTTCATCTGCATAGAAACTAGGCAGATGAATTCTGGTACTCAGTTGGCTTCTTTCCCCACCCTCACTTTTTAGCTAGTCTTGGACTTAAGCCCATCAGAGGCTGCTACCCATATCTTAGGCAGGTCTTCCTTGCTTAGTTAAAGTTCATAGCATTCTTTCACAATCATTCTCAAAAAATGGGTCTCCCAAGGTGATCAACATCTATTCAAGTTGACAAAGATTCATCTCCACAGTTGTTAAAGAAGAATTAATGAAACATATGTCTTTATATAATTCTCCAAAGTTCATTTATTTAAAAGTGAAACTTGAAAGCCAACTTGCTTTCTGGTTAAATGGACCCTGACAATGAAAATTAGGGAATAGGCAATAGTAGATTGCACAATGAGTATGTGTACTTGCTATATAAGCATAAAGATTCAAATTCAAATCTCCAAACTATGTAAAAACTATGGCTTGGCTGTGCATGCTCCCTGTAACCCGATAGTGTTGTCAGGGACGAGCGAATGCAGAAAGATCACTGGTACTTGCTGGTTGCCACCTAGCTCTGGTTCAGGAAGAAAGCTATCTAAGGCATCTAAGAAAGCTATCAAAGATGGAACAGATCCCCAATATCAACCTCTGGCATCCTTGTACATGCATGAGTACACACACACTCACACACACTTTTAACACACACACACACACACACACCACAACACACACACACACGCACGGGGTGGGGATTATAAAATAATCATTTTCTCTGAAATAATTGAAACTGCTTTGTTGACAATATTGTGGCTAAAACATGGGAAAGTTAGTTCAAGAAATTAGATGGACCCAAAGCGCTTGTTACATTTTCAACTGTAGCCACGAAAGGATAAGCTTATATAATTTATTTATAACAGTTGAGTTAGCTGCAAACAATTTACCTGTAGACTGGTATCAATATCACCATTAAAAACTGACTCCGAGGTACTGTACTGGAAGAAAAAAAAAAATAGGAAACAGGGCAAAAACAGAAGAAATAATATATACCATATATTTCTCTTTCAGCATTATTTCATTAGTTGATTTGCTTTGGTCAACTATTTTGCATAGTCCCAACTGACCACCTCTTGCCACCAAGTGAAACTTCCAATACTGGAACTGGGTTATATCTAATTGTTGTGCAAGGGAATCATCAAACAACCCAGGCTGGTGCCAAGGCAATAATAGGTTGTTCTTCGAAAACTGACAGCAAGGCCCTGGTGCTAAAGATAACACCTACATGACTTATTGGACATGGAGAAGTTAAGCTGGTGCCTACATAAGCATTCACCCTTATATTCTAGTCCCTTGGTAAGGAAGATATGCTACTAAAAGAGAAAGGTAAACATTAAGCCAGCCATGAAACATTGGATATACAATGGTGTCCTGCCTGCAAGATATGCTACCATAATGGTAGCACACAGTTTGTGGGAACAGCCAACCAATAATTGATTTGACTTAAGGTCTATGAGAAGAAACCCATGTCCAACTGCTTGGGTTGACCTAAAACCAGACTAGAAAAGTAGTGATGAAACAATTCCTAATGTTAATTATATTATATTTAATAGATCAATGCCTTGTTCAGCCACCATCAGAGCGGCTTTCTCCTGAAGCAGATAGAAACAAATATAAAGACTCACAGTCACACATTTTATACACACAAACACACACTTACACACACATACACACGATGGGGGGGGGAGGAGGGAGAGAGACTTTGGAACACTAGGCCATAAATAAGATATCAGTGAACCCCCCTGCAAAAGGCAGCAGAAAGAGTATAAAGTCAGCAGGGGATGGAGAACAGCGGAAGAAGAAGGACCCTCTAAATCTAATATGAACTCACAGAGACAGCATGCACAAGGTCTGCATGGGTCCTCACCAGGTCCTTAGTATATATATTCTGGTTTATATATATATTCTGGCATTCAGTTTAGTGTTTTTAAATGGGATCCCTGAGTGCACTGGCAATTTGATTTCTGATTCTTGTGCTTTCTCTTGGGACTTTTTCCTTATTTTGGTTTATCTTGTCCAATTTTGATATAACAGTTTTTGTTTTATCTTATTATATCTTATTTTATTATATCCCTCAGAAGCCTGTTCTTTTCTAATAATAGACAGAAAGGGGTGAATGCAGATGGTAGGGAAGTTTAAGAGGAACTCAGGGGAATACAGAAAGGGAGACCATAATCAGAAATATTACGTGAGAAATGAATCTTTTTTCCATAAAAAGATTAAAAACAAACAAGTATGCCACCACATACCTAGATTAGTGGTACTAGAGATCAAACTCAGATACTCCTAATGTTAGGTAAGTACACTACCACCTGAACTATATTTCAATTCCTCTACAGAACATTTCAGGAAGCCTACTATCAAAACAGGAAAATTTATACTAATACATAAGACATTAAAATTAGACAAATTAATGAAATACTTTTTTTCTCCTCAAGCATGTTATTTCTTTGTGGTAAAAGTTTTCAAATTCCACTATTTTTAGTACATTGTTATCTCTAGTCATTCTACAGCGTGCCATACCTTCTTGTACCTATGTAAGTGTACCAGAATGTCCACTGACTAATCTTTCCTTGACCTCTAACACAAGCATGATTCTACACCCAACTACTATGAAAGCAACTTCTAAACTTTTAACATATGACAGAAGTTGTACAGTACTAGTATTTCTGTCCCTTGCTTGTTTCATTTAAATACTGATCTCCAGATCTATCTATGTTGCAGCAAATGACAGCATTTCAATCTTTTTTAAGACTAAATAGTATTTCATGATGTATAACTGTCATGTTTTCTTTACGCTGTCATAGTTTATAGTTACATAGATTGCTTCTACTCCTTGGCTGCTACAAATATCACTGGGATGAACAATATGGTGAGGATACCATCTGACATGACTCCTGCATACTGACTCCATTTATTTTGGATATATATCTTATGTTGGGTGTTTTAAATAAAATAAACAAAAATTTATAAGTAAACCTGAAGTATACTTTGTTCTCATCCCAAATTCTAGTTAATTTCTTCCATTCAATATTCTCTAGAAAGGTTAATGAGTATGCTTTCATGTCACTTTAAATTTTAGTGCATTTATATGAATATATTCACACCTATAAAGTATATAGCATAGTTTTATTTTAAACATTGAAGTAATGCTACACATATTACCTGGCATTTTGCAATATAGATTTCTCACAAAAGAAGGGATAAATATCTAGTTTCAAGATGAATTAACAGCTTTAAAGTGTTTTGTTGTTTAAAAGAGCATTTCATTTTTAATTTTTCTAATTGATGATCAATTGGATGATCATTCTTTTGGTATAACCAACAGTGTTTCTTTCTACATCAATAGTCTATTAGAACAAAGGACAAAGGTTTTTTTATTTAATTAATATAGTTACATAATTTCCCTCTTCTCTTTCCTCATTCAAACCCCTCCTATCTTCCCATTCAAAGTCAGGATTGTTAAACAATTTTGTTATTGATAATATATATACATATATAATATAACTATATATAGAGATATATAGATAATATATATGCATTCTGCTGAGTCCACTTAGTGCTGCTCATATGTATATGTCTTTTAGGGCTGGCTACTAACTAGGGGCTCATTCCTGGGGAAGAATAATCTTCCTCTCTCAGAAGTCATTAATTGCCCATAGTTCTCCATCTAGGGGTGAAGCTCTATAGCATTTCCTCCATTTGGGTTGGTATGTCAACTAGTGTTGTCATTAAGGAACAAAGTTTTGTTTCCTTTGTCCAAAGTTACACACCTGCTACCTAGAACAGTGCTAGACATAGGATGAGATTAGTTAAGTATATGTTGAATCAATGCATGATTATTGTTTATGTTTTTTGAGTGTTTATACACATATACATTATATACATGTATACACACAACACACACACACACACACACACACACATATATATATATATATATGTATATATATATATATATATATATATATATATATAGAGAGAGAGAGAGAGAGAGAGAGAGAGAAGAGGAGAGAGACTTGGAGTCCCATTTATTCTAGGGATTATCTGAGCATATATCTAATTGAAATTTTTTTCTTTATTTTTAATATAAATTGGGTGAGTAGGGTTTAAAATGAAAACGTTATTGTAGAAATTGAAACTTAATTAAGATTTTAAAAGCTCTCTTCCGAGGCACAATTGAAGCAGCTCTATATGGCCAAGGAGAAGATACTTAGCTGTAGTATCAAATTGATGCTGTCTATTTGGTAAGTGCAACAATGACTACTCACTTCATATCATATTTCTGAAACTTGAACAGCCTCTGAAGACCCCTAGGTTATCATATCACCCAAGCAAAATAGTAGGACAGCTCACTCATTTTCTATGATGACACATATTTCCAAAGTCTACTTTCTCCTCAGACACATCATATTATATTGTTTGTTTCAAATTTGTGTAATTGGAGAAAGAACAAATTCACTCAAACATATGGATACAAATGCAGAAAAATATAGCAATCTGCTCATGTATTTGTTCATTTGACATATACACATACACAAACACACACACACACACACACACACAACACACACGCATATCAGACCCAGTGTATATAAGGCACTGATGCTCTTCTACAAGAAAACCTACCTGTGTTTATTAAATCCTCATATATAGTCAAAAGTTGCCGAAATGCTTTCTTTAATAACATCAAGTAGAACTTAAGAATTTCTTCTTAGTTTCCAAATACCTCTTTTCTTTAATTTATAATCATTGGTGAGTTCTGCTTAGGTACTCAACAAAATTTCAGCATGGGGGACATCATAAACAAAATTACAGTGCCAAACATATATTACATGGTTATGGGGAAATGTACAGACTCCTGAGTTGTAACACAGGTTTTTGTAAGGAATGAAGGAGGAAGTTTGCAAGTTGAGGTCAAAGCTACCAGTAGAACTTTAAACAAAGCCTTTTAAAGATCAGTGGTTTTCCAACATTCAAAATTTAATAGGTTTAGGTGTTTCTCCAAGCAAGAGGTAATGACAAAGGTGTACAGTTCAAATACAAATAAAATATGTTTGAGTGGAAGCAAATAATCCTGTTTGCCTTGAAAGAAAGGTACACATTTGCAGCAGTAATGAAAAGTGAGTTCAGAATGAGAATTCTATTGTGGGTACCTTTGAAAAGGGTGGCTGGGCATTTTGGGATCATTGAGTAGAATTACTTATGACACACCAAAAAAATCCCTTTTGGAACCATTTTTGACTAGGCCATTACATGGGCAGTGATAGTGTGACTTTAATACAAGGGGATTAAAAATGAAATTTAGTATTTAGTATTTCTAGACACATTACTACTGCCTCTTTATAAAGGTTGAACATGATGATTTTTAAGTATGAAATAGTACTTTTTTTGATAACACACTGGCTTTAATATTTCAAAACCTACTTTTAATGATGGTTCTTAAATGCTTTACTCTCCCTTCTAGCCTACCACCCACCAAAGGTAGTGGAAAAGAAAGGTTATTAGGATATAGGGCAGTAGACTTATTTAGAAATTGTTCTTTGGAGCAAATCTACTTTTTAAAAAATGTTTATTAATCATTCTTTGAAAATTTTATACAATGTATTTCGATCATAAGCACCTCCAACTCCTTCCTCAATCCCCTCCAAGATCAAAGAATTAAGTCTTTACATAAAAGGAAAGGCACATATAGAACTTATTATGGCAAGTAGATACACAAAATAAGTAAAGTAAAATAGAAAACCATTGTAGATCTCAAAGGTATAGTTTTCAGAAGATAACATAAGCTAGACAATGTCATTCCTTAGTTTCTGCCATCTCACACAAATCCAGAGCTGTAAGGAGACCCTGGGGAGCCTGAGGTTAGGGAGTCTAGAAGCAGATGAAAATTCAAGATTCTTGATAACAAAATTCAGAAATACAAAGTATATAGTGAGTGACCATAATATCACTTTGAGAAACTGATCCAGAATTGTCTCTAGAATGTCACTAGAAACTGAAGTCAGTAGCAAACAAAGGCACACATTCATTCAGAAAGTTTCAGCAATGACAGGAGAATCAGGTAAAATTGTACCATGGAAAGACAGGAATGAGAAATCCCCCACCACACACACACACACACACACACCACACACACACACACACACACACACACAAAATGAGGAAGTTTTTCATAGAGCTATTCCTAGTAAAAGCGTGGGAAAACAGCACTGTAATTCTCCTCCTTAGGCTAAGATGATTAAATATATCCAAAGGCCTTGAAATGTAAGTTATTGACAAAGGGCAGCACATTTCTTGAAGGAAGTGTGGGAAAAATCAGAGGCTGATCTCAACATATATGTTTACTTTTAAACACAGACAATTGAACTCTTTTTCTTCCTCAAAGACTATCATCATGGTCAATGGCTATCCACCACTTGCAGACCAAAGTTTCTAATGTGTAATATGAAAGATGATGTTGGAGCCAGAAAAATGATATCTCTGTGGGTAACACTTGTTTGTGCAAACATGAAGACCTCAATTTGGATCCTCATAGCCCAGGTAAAGCACATGTCTGTAATCCCAGTGATTCTACAGCAATATAGGAATAGAGACAGACTCCTCAGAAGTTCAGAAGCCTGCTGATATAGCAGAAGCAGCAGGGAACAACAGACAGCTTGGCTCAAACAACATAGAAGGCAAAGATAGACCCTAGAAGGCTGTCCTCTCATCTCCACATGGGCATACCTGTGCATGCACACACTCTCAGAAGACAGGCTATATGCATACTTAGGGAAAAAGTCAAAGATCTCTAGCACTGCCTACAATAGCCTGATCTACAATACTCAAATGACATGATTCTAGGTCCTTTTTCATCCCCATCTCTACAGAAATGATGGCAGAACACATTTACAGTTTCATGATACAAGCTATTAATTATCCTGCTTAATATTTCTACTCTGGTCTCTGTTTCATTTCAAACCTTGCCTGCCTGAATTAGTGAACACACACACACACACACACACACACAGAGAGAGAGAGAGGAGAGAGAAGAGAGAGAGAGAGAGAGAGAGAGAGAGAACTCATTCCCTCTCTTTTGCTCACATACACTTACATTTTATCTTAACACAAATTCTCATTCTGAATCCAGATTGAGCTGGAACTCACGAAAATATTTCTGTCTAAGCATATTAATTCTGGATTTCTGACCTGAATCAGAATATACTGCTAAAAGGGATAACATCTATTGCCTTGTCCTGCTTCATTTTCCTCACCATGCTTGTTTTAAACAAGTGAAAATTAACTGTTTAATGGGAGCTTGATTATAGGTAAGCCAATAAATTTTTATTATTATTACTATTTTATATTATTCTAATATTTTTCATTGGAATAGGGTTTCATCAATTTCCTCTTCTTTTTCCTCCCTCCACCCCAACAAATCTCTCTCAAACCCCTCTCATAACTCCCACTCCCAAATTAATAGCCTCTTTAATTATTAATATTATTAATAATCATCATCATCATTACTATTGTTGTTGTTTTTTTCTATTGTTGTTATTGTTGTTGTTACTTATGTGTACTGGATGGTTTTGTATGTCAACTTGACACAGGCTGGAATCGTCGAGGAGAGGGGAGCCTCCCTTCGGGAAATGCCTTCCTCCATGGGATCCAGCTGTTGGGCATTTTATCAATTGGTGATCAGGGTGGAGGGTGCACATTGTGGGTGGTGCCATCCCTGGGCTGGTAGTCTTGAGTTCTATAAGAAAACAAGCAGAGCAAGTCAGGGGATGCAAGCCAGTATCAGGGATGCAGGCCATCCCTCGATGGCCTTTGCATCAGCTCCTGCTTCCTAACCTGCTTGAGTTCCAGTTCTGACTTCCTTTGGTGAGGAACAGCAATATGGAAAATGTAAGTTGAATAAACCCTTTTTTCCACAATTTGCTTCTTGGTCATAATGTTTTGTGCAGGAATAGAAACCCTGACTAAGAACATATATATGCATGTGTATGTATGTATGTGTAAAAAGAAATAAATTAAATAAATATAAATACAACCTGCTGAGCCCATTTTTGTTTGTGTGAATATGGGTTCAATATTGACTAGCCAGCATTAAACAACACTCCTCCCTGGAAGAGGCTAATTCTCGACTCCCAGCAGTCACCAGAAAAGTATAAAGGGACCATGAAGTAGAAAACAGGATAGTGGGAAGAGGGTTCTAGTGAGGAACAGGAAAGGAAGTCAATACAGAAATAGAAGAAGGGATGACGGATAAATAGCAGCAAGATGGCTGTTTGATAAAGCCTCAAGGAACCATATTATTTTATATTTACCAAAAATTCTACACAAGGGCTCTCCCCCACCCTCCTTAAAGAAGTTAAGCCACTTGTGACAATTTCTCCACAAGAACCACAAACTAAACTAACAAGAAATTTCCAGTACCACATAGAAGAAACTTCATTTGGAAGTTTATGATTGGTCAGGGTAATCCACATGACTCTCAAAACAATATAAATCATCAATGTAGCCTTTGTTACCTCTCATGGGCTGAGAGTGGGCCCCCATTGCTGAAGGAATACACGATTTAGGACATAGAACTTGGATAATTCAAGCTTGATCTGACTTGAAAGCCTCTTCTCCATGATTTAACTTCCATGGGGGGTGTGGGTTAAACAGTCGCACCCAGCTGCAACACCTATGAACCAAGACAATTCCTAGCATGGCAAGAAATGCATAAAAATGCAATAAGTGGAACTCACATGTCAATGGAAAGCAATAGCAGTGAAAATTGAACTTCAGACCCACTTAAGAGGAAAATGATGCCTGCTAGTGGAAACCTATCCAGCTTCATGGGCCAATTGAGGTCATAGACCTTAGAAAAGAATCTATTACTGCCACTTTGCTAGGCCAGACTAAGTCTTTGCTACCTTCTAAATCTTACTCTTATACCCACAGGTAAGAGAAAAATCTTTTCCAAATGACAGAAATTACCTCAGGAAACCCAACTGTCAGATCTCAAACATTAACAGATCACTGAGATCCCACCCCAAATAGCTAAATCTACAGCCAGTTCTTCATCAATGGCTCAGAAAATACTGGGGAAGAAGAGGTAGAAAGATTTTTAAAAACCAGGATAGCAGAAAACTGTGAAACAGTCTTTCCTAGAAATGGTTGCATAAACAAAGCCAGAATAATGGCAAGGTCAATGTACATGTAAGGAATAAATCAAATGGGGTCCTTTTCCTATACAAACTATTTCCTTAAAAATATTAAAGAATTCCCATGCATTAATCTAACAAATTTTGATCAAACCCATCTACATCATGTCATCTCTGCGCTTTCCTCACTTTCCCCATTGCCTCTCTCAACATCATATGCATTTTTTTAAAAAAATGCATCAAGTATGCTTTGTGTCCTGGTGATCTAGCAGAACTCAGTAACACATAACAAGTTTCCTCACTGTTAAGTCCATCCCTTTCTTATTATCTCAAGGAAGCAAAACAGAATACAGACAAATGAGGTGCAGTGAAGGAGGTAGTGAGACAATAACTCATGCATTTACATAGTAAATAATATTTGCAACGTATTGTGAAAATTTAGTATACAAAGTATAATGATAACTTGATAACCAGGAAAGCAGTGCAATCCAATTTAAAGATAGACAAGGAGTTGGGAAAGACATTTCTCAAAGAAGTTATACAAACAACCAACATGTGGAATGGAAATGTAAGTAAAAATTTTGGTTAGAATATTTTTAATCAAAATCTTCCCTATCAATTAATTAATTTACTTATAAAGCTTGATTAGTTTTAATTAAAATCTTGGTTTTGTTATGTTGAGAATAAAAACCTGGGGATTTTTGTATGCAAAGCAAATTCTTTTTCACTAGTCTGTACTTCTAAACCTCTAGCATGAGATCAAACCTCACACTCACTAGGATGCTTTCCATCAAAGCAACAGAAAATGAATGTCAGCAAGAAAGTAGAAAACATTTGAAACCTTGCATACTGTTGATGGGAACATAAATTAGATAAATTCAGTACTAATTATAGAAAACAAGGAGCTTACTCACAAAACTAAGCACAGTATCTCCATATGATCCTGCATCCTACTATTAAATATATATACTACAAAAACTGAGAAAAGGCTCTGAGGAGACTGCAGAGCCAAGAAGTAGAAACAATTAAAATATCCCCCCATCCATGAATGAATTACAAAAGGTATATATGTACAAACACAGAGATAAGAGGATTTGGGAAGCTTATAAAGAGGAAAAATTTGGAAGGAGGTTGGGTATTTTCCTGAGACAGGATGTCTCTGTAGCTTTAGCTGGCCTTGAACCATTGTTGTAGCTCAGGCTGACCTAAAACCCATGGCAAATCTCCAATATTCCAAGGACTGAGATTACAAGAATGTACTCCACCGTGCTCAGCCAAGACATGCTACAATATGAATAAAACTCAAAGACATTAGTATAAGTCAAACAATCCAGTAACAAAATAAAAATGCCTCATAATTCTGCTTTGATGTGCTGTTTAAAGTAAGCCAACTTCTATGAAACAGGAATCAGAATGTTGGTTCCCTGGAGCACAGGAGACAGACAGCTTTGGTTTTCCAGGAGGAAGTTCTAGATATCTGTTGCATAATAGCCTTTATATAATTAACAAAAGTGCACTGTACCCTTAAAAATGGTGAAGATGACGAATTTTATGTTATACTTTATTACTGTAATAAAAAGACAGACAAAGGGGGGCTGTTACTAAGGAAGCAACCTTGAACACTTCATAAACTAGTTAAGGAAATCATGCCCAAACTTCATATGTTCAAATAGTTTGTAGTAATTGAATAGAGCAGTTCTCACAGTTCTTTCTTGCACCAGTCTGGCCAAATGAGAACAATATAGAGTATTCTGAATAAGGACATTAAGCACGTCTACCTTATATTCATTATTAAGTCTTTCTCAGTTCATATTGGTTGCAATGGTCTGTTTTCGGTTTTACCTTTGTCTTCAAGAGATGGCATTTTTAGTGAAAATGAAGTCTAGAAATTATAATAAAACTCATTTTTACTATGAGCATTAGATGAGAACATTTTTTAAATTTATCCTTAAGACTCACGACACTCTCTACTGACTTTACATGTACTTTTAAAGACATTTTTAGATATATAGTTAACTTTGAATTTTAGCTTTTTGAAACATTTCTTTCAGTTTTCCTGACTCTGCTGACTGCCTTTGGATCTCTTTCCTTTAACTGGGGTGCCTTGTCCAGCTCAACAGAAGATGCACCTAGTCCCACTGCAACTTGATATGTCAAGGTAGATTGATAGCCATGGGAGGACTCCCCTTTTCTGAGGAGAAGGGGAGGAGTGGTAGATGGAGCAGTAGATTAGAGGGAGGGACTGGGATGAGGGAGAAAGCTGCGATCAGAATGTAAAGTAGAGTAAGTAATTTATTAATAAAAAAGAAATACATGTTCTTGGTACTATTTAAATGTCTTTTCTTTGTCCATCAACACTTTTCTAAAACAAAGTTTTACTAAACATGATAAGGAGTCATCTTCTTTATGAAATTTCCTTTGGCAGAAGTGACGTTAGAAGCTTGTAGAGAATATGCTCTGTGAAAATATACATAAAGGTAACTAACAATCTGCAGACCTGGCATTCACAAAAAGGATCCAGCCAACTATTGTTTTCTTCTCCCTTGTAGCAATGGTAGTCATTTACATTTATTGCATTGAATAATGTATGGCTGAGTTATTATTTTAACACAACCCTTATATGACCCTGAGCTAAGAATGCATCTAAACATGATTCCAACAGATAGTGGGATAATCAAGAAGTGATTATTCCATTTGCTAAAGAAGTTTCGGTTACCGAGTCCTGCCTCCTGCGCTATAAGTTCACATCTCTAAGACTAATTTGAAATGTAGTGTACAAAGTCTGAGACTAGGTGCTTCTTTCCTAAGACTCATAAAACTTCTAAGTTTTCGTAACAGTGCAAATTCAGAAATGATCCAAGATCATTATTTGAAATACAGCTTGTTATAAATCACTGCAACCCATTCCACTTAAATCCTTACTTCAGCTAAAAACTGTGGCTACATTGTATAATGTGATGTCCCTTGTTTACTGTATTTCCTGCACTGGAAGATAATTTAGCCAGTGAGGAACAAAGCAGTGTTGTGTGCTTAGGGATGTTTCGGTTCCTGACCCTGAAAAACAAAACAACAAAAAATGTGACTGCTGAGAGCTACACTCCTTCCCCTGTTCCAACAGGGAAGTGATAATAGTATCTGTCTGATAAACTTGTGGAGAAGATTTAATTAAATATGAACTGTGCCACAAACAATAGCTAACAGAAAGTAGAAGCTCAGGATATGGCAGCAATTTAGAAAATCATTAGAAAGGAAACTACATGAGAAGAAATAACTTTTATTTATAATTAATTACTCAGATCTTATGATGGTTTCAAGTTAAATAAACATGCTAAGATGTCTGTGACCATTAAAAGGTGATCTCATTCAGTAGTAGATTGTTAAAAAATAAAAATTAAAAAAAGTAGCTGAGGTGAACAAATTTGCTTGAAATTCAGTCCAAAGGAATTCATATCTGAATTGTACATATAACACACTATTAGAAAACATACTTGGTGAAGCAATAGGATGGAAATATTGTCTATTTTGTAACATTCAAAATTGATGTTTTCATGTATTGGCTCAACTGGTCTTGCTGAAGTTTGAATCTTCTCTAGATAGGAATTGAATGGGATTGGCCTGCTGGGAGGACTGTTTAGGACTTCAGTAGAAGGCTGAAGTAATATCAGAGTATCTTACTTGGGATAGCCAGAAGAGAAAAAGAAAAGGTTAGAATAAATAAGAACTAGAGCTTTTTGAGAGCTAGGAGACTGAATTAGAGCCATAAGATTAAGTTCAAAGATTTGAGAAGTTGAGGAAATGTTAAGTATCCACAATCAGGAAAAACGAAAACAAAACAGGACAAAGTCATGAGTGTTGAACACAATCTATAAGGGGTTGTGATACTTTAGATTAGCTAGCTGATTTGAAGAAGCAGGATTATGGTAAATGTCTTCTTCATAGAAGTTTCCATTCTAAGATGGTAAAAGGACATGACCAAGATGTTTATTTAGCCATGTAGTTAGCATAACTGGTTATGAAATTTTGATTCACATCAGACTTTTTTTTTTTTTTTGGTTTTTCGAGACAGGGTTTCTCTGTGTAGCCCTGGCTGTCCTGGAACTCACTCTGTAGACCAGGCTGGCCTCGAACTCAGAAATCCGCCTGCCTCTGCCTCCCAAGTGCTGGGATTAAAGGCGTGCGCCACCCCCCGCCCGGCTTCACATCAGACTTGATCCTTTAAAACAATAACTGATTTTATAAAGTTCTTGATATTAATCACTACACACTGTATGAGAGGAAAATAGTCTATATTATCACATGTGATCTTTATTAAACCCTGTAGTATTATTTTGGTGTTTTATCACATTGATTGGTTGTTGATTGATTGATTGACTGAGCATGTAAGGGGATGTATTTATACAACAACTCAAGCATGGAGGTCAGAGGGCAACTTTCTCAGAGTAGGTTCTCTCTCTTCACCATGTAGGTCCATGATTCATACTCAGGTTATCAGATTTGACAGCAAGTGCCTTTACCCACTGAGCAATTTCATTAGCCCTACTTAGTAATGTTTCGGACATGAGCAAATGGAGGTTTAGAGAAGTGTCAAATTCAAGTTGTTGCCTCAAGTCAACCAGTAAATAAGAGCCAGACTTTTAGGTCCGATTTGTCTAACTTCAAAGCCCATGATTTTAGCTATTATGTATAGAGTTTTTCTTTTGATTCACAAATTATAAGCATAGTCCAGGGTGAGCTGTTTTACAAATATGTATTATTAGCAGGATTTGAATGTGGGTGGCCCAGAGCAAATCCATCACCACCAAAGGGAAAAAACACAACAATTAAGGCCAGGTCTTGATGAAAGGCCTTCTTGTTGGCACATGCTCTTTTGGCTGTCAAATTTCACAATAGAATGCCCAACATTAAATTGTCATGTAAAGATCTATTTAACTGGTAATTTGAACAGTTACCAATCAATCTCTATTAAAAGCTCAGTAATAAAAAAAAAACACCAACAACAACAAAAGATGGAGGTTTATATGGCTTTCTGGAATGACTTTTTTTGGTTAAACATTACTCAGTGTCCTTTATTCTATTATTTTAATTTTTAAAGACTTTGGAAAGACATTTCTCTCTAGTCTTATCATCAACAATTGCCATGTTTCTTCAGAAAAGATTAGAATTTGATTACCTGGGGATACATACATACACACACAAACAAACACACAAACACACACACACACACACAAACAAATGTTCAGGCCCAAATTCCAAAGACTAAGATACACTGTGTCTATTAAGCATAGGAGTAAACAAAATTTCAAAAACAATTTTTTAGATTTAATTACATGCATGAGTGTTTTGTCAGAAGAGGGGTATAGTTACCATGTACATGCATTGCCCCCCAGAGGCTGGAAGAAGATATCAAACTCCCTTGAACTGGAGTTACAGATGGTTGTGAACCCACCATATATGTAGCAGAAACCAAACCCAGAACATCTCTCAGTGCTCTGGCTGAGCCAATTCTCTAACCCTGAATTAACACTTTTATATCTATGGGTGATTCTAATGTCCAGTGGTTGAGTTCACTAACGCAGTAATCAGGTTTTCTTTGAGACAATGCTGAGAAAGCTCTGAATCAAAATGTACAAGTACTCTGAACAAAACACTATTTTGATTAACCTCACATTCTTTGGCTGCATATTGTGCCCTTTAAGAACCTGTCACTTCAGACACACCATCAACACCTTGATGGGAAAAGCTGCTATGTTCATTAGGTGGTTATAAAGTAGGAGTATGCTATTGTTGATTTTTTTTTTTTTAAACAAAGAGGATTTCACTCTGAAGTTCAGTGGGACCTCATTTATGTAATCCAGGCTGACCTGGAATTCAGGGCAATCTTCCTGTCTCAGCCTCTCCAGAGGTTAGTGTTATGGGCATCAAACATATCCCACCTA
Source organism: Mastomys natalensis (assembly GCA_021653895.1). Classification (NCBI taxonomy): domain Eukaryota; kingdom Metazoa; phylum Chordata; class Mammalia; order Rodentia; family Muridae; genus Mastomys; species Mastomys natalensis. The sequence continues at coordinate 98,672 of JAJTUV010003377.1, read as the reverse complement.
ATATAGACTTTAAGGAACTTGATTCTATGTGCTCATTACCTGTGTTTATAAAATGTTAACTGCACAAAACTCCAACCTTCTAATCTGCACTATTGTATTACAGGTAACAAATGTCTACATAAATATAAAGTTTTCTAGCTCAGTTCATTCTTGGTTCCTTTTTCTGTTCTCCAATAAGACAGCGCCTAAGAAGTCAGGCATATTATTCAAATATGTCAAGGCCTAGACGTGTTAGCCTAAACACTGAATTCAAGAAATGAAGTATTGGCTTTCTGTTAACATAGAGCTGTAAATGCTTTCCAACTCAGCACCTCAGAAACTCATTTGGGATTGGTAATCCTTTTTCGTACCAAATAAATGGGAAAGTGCTAAGACTTGAACTGAAGTCCCTTTTCTGCTACCATCTTTGAAATCCATTGGTATCATATTTAAACTTTACCATCTTTGAATTCTAAATATATTTATAAAATTAACAATAAGGCTAAAGTGTCTATCAGGGCAACTTAATTAATCTGAATCACAACAACATACATGATTACATTTAAAAATGTTCTTTAAACTTAAATGTAAAGTGTATTTCATTTTTTATCTCATAATGTATATAATATCAATATTTTCATTATCTGTTCATAGGTAAGGGCATCTGAGTTGTTTCCATTTCCTAGCTATTGTGAATAAACGCACCAATGTGCACATAATATATACCAATAAAATGTGCAATAAGAAAAATTATGAAAAAGGGCTATGCTTTGGTTATTCTCTGATATCCTTATAAATCACTATATGGAATCATAGTTGCCTTTGCCCCCATTCCTTCTCTCCCCCAGCTTTCTTTCTCTCTAAAATCCTTCATCTTTCTAATAAAAGCTCTTCCTCTTGAATCTTATTTTCCAGTTTCTGAATTATAATGTAATAACATCATATCACTTTCTTCCCTCCTTCAAACAATCTCATATATTCCTCCTTTTTTTTCTTCACTTCTTAGCCTTAATATGAAGCCAGTAGAATAGTCAGAACCCAGTGAAAAATTAATTTAATGCTACAAACCTCAAATGTCAACTGTTTGTCATCATTGTTCAAGCATTGTTTGGGCAACCATGGTTTTTTGAGCTTTCATTGGTGTAGCTTCCAATTCATAATATGTTTCAGGGCCTCACCAGATGAAAATCCATACCCAATTAACAAAGCTGAGAGAGGAGAGAGAGAAAGAGAGAGAAGAGAGAGAGAGAGAAGAGAGAGAGAGAGAGAGAGAATGTTAATCTTACCCCCAGATGAGCCCCCCTGAATAATTATTCAATACTGCATGACAGCCATAAATATACAAATATATACATGCAGGAAGCACTGAATGGTCTCAGTATATTTATTTATAGTTTTTTTCATTTAAATGTATATATACAACAGTGGTTAAGAATAAGAAACTGAATTTGGAAGGGGAGGATAATATGGAAAGGGTAGAAGGGGGAGGATGAGGGGAAATAATAATAATTGTATTTTACCATAAAATTTTTAAAAACTAAAAAAAAAAGCTATTGGATATGTGAACATGCAAAAAGGGAAACATTAACATATCACAAACACTCTTTTTTCCCACCAAGATCATACTAAAACCAAAGAAGGAAGCTCCCTGCCTCTTCCAAAGCCAAAGCCAAAGCCAAAGAAAAGCCAAATAGAAAGCCTTGAAAAGCTAAGTGGTGGTACTGAAAGGCATCCACAGCCACTGAAAAAAACCAGCAGATCTGTAAGTCCTCCCCCTTCCCTGGGGGTCCAAGACCTGCGATAAGAAGCACAAAAACACCCTCAAAAAGCGCACTCCAGGCAATATGCCACCATCAAATTTCCCCCCTCTGACCACGAGTCAGCCATGAAGAATTAGGGACAACACACTTGTGTTCATTGTAATTCAAGGCCAGCAAGCACCAATCAAATGGACGTGGAAAAACTCGGTGACACTGTTTGTGCCAATCATACCCAATGAGGCCTGATAAGAGAAGAAGGGTTAGTTAGGAGGGGTTCTTAAGAAAAAAAATCTTTGGCAAAATTTTTTTTTTCTTTGCAAGTTGAAAATTTAACCTGGGGCCCTTACAAATAGTAATTTGAGGTATTTTGAAAGAAATAAAATTTGTCAATAGTGGATAGAGGGTTTTTTTTTTAATAAATTTATCCTCCTTATGGACTTTTCTTGCTACATTTCTGGTTAAAGCCCCTATTACTCTCCAAACAAAAAGAAATCACCCCACACACACACACAACACACATACACACATCTCCTGATATTGAATAGCTCTTTGGTACATTTACATACAAACCATTCTCTTTAAATCAAAATTAAACCTTTAAATTTTTATAGGGGTTGTTGGGGGGGGCCACAGAATGAAAGTGGAGATAAAGAGAAAAAATTGTTAAGAGTTCATTCCTCCTAACATGTTGGTCCCAGGTATCAAACTTAGGTCTTTAATTTTTGATGCAACATCTTTATGCACTAAGACACTTTGTCCTCCCCAATGTTAACAATTTTATTTTTTAAAAAAAAAAAGGATCATATTTTCTGCTGAAAATGTTTTTGTTTTATTTGAGTCAAGGTCTTACCACGTCTCCTAAAACCCCTCACTGTTCTCTGGTCTCTTCCTGAGGCAAAATTTCAAGGGGCATCCCTTTCCCCCTTTTTTTGAAACTCTTGATTGATTCTTCTTAAGAGAGAAAGATTTACCAAATTCTTGTCATTTCTCTCACAAGTGTCTCCAAGCACATTTTATGTTGGCTTTCTTCCTCAATCCTTAAAAAGATATAACGTAGAGGATACAAGATTTTATTTGAAGCTTGTTATTGAAAAACCCTGTGAATTTCATAGCCGATGCCTGCTGACAGGTTTAAAATCTCTATTTTTGACAGAAGAAGACAACATTATTTCAGTGATAGAAAACCGGTAAAAAAAATAAACAAATACTAGGTACCCACACTGAATGTAACGTACCAAGGTCTTTCTTTAATCTTTAAAAGATGGTGTTTTTTTTTTTGATGGTCAATGTTTTACAAATTTTAAATCTTTCTTTGAAATAAATGTAAAGTAGATTTTACCCGCTAGTCATGAAAAGGCTAAAAATCATACAAAAGCATCTCTTTATATCAAACAAAAATCCTCATTTTTAAATTAGAACTAAATTTTAAATTACCAGAGTGGCTAAGATGCTATGATTCTGGGCCTCCTACCACTACTTTTTATGTGCCTGACTAAGTACAATGCTATGTTTTGACTAGACAGAAAATGTCTGGGGATCAGATTCATAATTGACGAGAGAGCCATGCAGTCTTTGACATAGAACAATTTTTTCTAGCATTCTGGCCACAAGATGTTACTGATCATCCATTAAACTTCCCCAAAGCAATTTATCACACTGTTGAACTACAAAGTTTATTTTAAAAATGATTTTATACTTTGAATAGCTTTTGAAAGTCAAAAAAAATAAAAAAAATTCACTAAAGAAAAAAAAAAAAAAGAGAGAGAAAAGTTTTAAAGCTTCTTTTCCCACGATTTAAAGGGGCCTTGTGACCAATTGTGCCCGTCTCTACAGCCAAAATTTCACTAAACCTTTTTTTTCCTGATCTCCCCCTTCCAAGCATATTTACCTGTTCTTTGCTCCTCAGATATGCTTCACCATTTCTGTTTCCCAAGAGCTTTGCACAAGATGTCCCCACTGCATGGAAAAGTCCTTCTTGTTTTTTATCTACTTAACACTTAGCCTTCAGATCTTAAGTTAAAAGTCAGTTTACTCAGAGAATTTCAAATTAAATGGGCTTCCACTTTTACATTCTTTCAAGGGTACCAATACACCCTTCAGCTGTAGAGAACGAAAGTGTAATTTCATACGCTTCTTAGACTCATCTGTCTCTTCCATTAAACATAAGTCTTAAATGAAGTACATAGCAGACAATTAATCACATATTTTAAGTTAAATCAATGGGCTACTATAAGGACAAAGTAAAATAAAGTAAAAAGAATTCAGTAAATGATTATTACACTATTAATGTACCTTGAACAAGACATCTGAATGATTTTCCTAATTATTCAATTATCAGAAATCACAATAAAAGCTATCTTGAAAAGGGGACGAAATAAACTCAATCCGGGTAAACCTTGCCTAGGAACCACAAAAGCCCTAGGTGTGCCTTGCAAGACACCTATGATATGGTTATATTTTTACATAGAAGGAGCTGAGGTTTAGAGATTGTTAAAGACTCAGCAGAGTTCCAATTTGAGTTAGTTTTCTAGCACAAGGCACAGAAAGGTTCCTGCTAGCGGTTTACTTTTCTATCCCGCATTCCTTTGTTGTAATGTGACTACTGCCTCACCTCTTCTCCTGCAATTCCCCCAATCCATAAACAAGGCTATTTTTTACTTTTCTTTTTATTTGCTTTGGATAAGATTCTCCACTTCATGACTATATCAAAGTATTAATTCTGAATCCACTTAGAGACTTGATTCTCTCATGAATGGATTTTTAATTTTTATGTTTTTTGTCCCGGCAGGGCATAGATTAACATGTAATACCGTTCTCCTTCACATAAAACATTATGGGGGGGGAGGGGAACAGTGTATAAGTGAAAAAATTCTATGTCTAGATTCTCATTCCTGTCCTCACAAGCTACTTATTATCTTACAAACTACTTAACCTCCTCTTCCCCAAATCAATTGAACATGTTTGAATTGCTTCTAACTCTAAACAGCTCCACCCAATATTGTCTTAGAACTGAAGCCAACACTTGAAACTCAAAAACAGGTAAAAGCTGAAATCCTTGCTGTCTTACTCTGGATACTGAATGAAAAAAAGAAAACAGTGATTTTCTTTGCATGCTGATCTGCATAAATAAATATATCATATTATAAATCATAAGGGCATATAACTTAAAATAATTATCACTGAATTCTTTATCTCATTTAAATCTGTGTTCTGTTTGAAAAAAAAGTTGTAGTTTCAGATGACAGTCATGAGTCAACTGTGTCCAGAACATAGAAACAACTTAATGAAATTTTTGTTAAACCTAAAAAATGGGTAGTATTGAATCTTCCTAATGTGTGTCTATCTCATTCTGACTGAACACAAATGTCATATGCTCTCCAAGTTCAGATCTGATAACAGATATCTGTTTATAAGGCCATAATCAAGAGAGGAACAGCACATTCATTGCCAGCAGCTGCCCATGTCTTTCTTTTAGACAAAGGTTTACAAACAATGGTATACTAAATTAAGGGGGTTTCTAGCTTTAATTGCAAGACAAAACAAGTTTAACATTCACAAAGACAAGGTTTTTTTTTTTTTTGAAGACAAAGTACCTGTTTCCTTTTTAGTATTTTTGGAGACACAGTCGTATCTGTTACCCTGGCCTTTCAGACAAGCTGCTTTCCAATTCACAAAACTCTGCTTTGCATTTGTCTCCTGAGTGCTTAGATTTAAAAGATGGGAACCACCAAGCCCAGCCCTAAGATCCTCATTTCTTAGCAAAACACCCACAATATAGTATATCATCAGTATTTATTGAATGTGTGCAGAATTCACTTAAAAGCTGAGCACAAGACTGTTACTGCAGTGCTTGGGGACAGAGACAGGTAGATCTCTGAGACAGGCTGGTCAAACCCTCTAGCTCCAGGACAAGGAAGAGATACTGTCTCAAAAGAAAAAGTATACAAACACACACACACAAACACACACACACACACACACAACACACTCCGCTGGTTATTATGAGCTCACATTTAAAAAACAAATCTGGTTTTCTCTGTAAATTGTAATGCTGATATCTAGTCATCTGCCCAATCCTTTAGTTTCTTTTCTCATGTTCATGAAAAACACTGATAAGACTGGATGCTCACAGACCTGTGATCTTTTCTTTCTCCCTTATTATCTAAAATACTTGCTGTAGTGTAGGTTCAAATTCTTGAAGTGATAGTGTCAGATAAAGTTGTGCCACAATTAACATAAATTACATAATATAATATATAATATTAAAATGTACCAAAATGATGTTAATAAAATATTATATTGTTATGTTATACATTATAGTTTTGTATTGTATTTTTATTTGTATATGTTATGCATTATATATTTAATTATATATTATATAAAATGTTATTTATATTTATACAGGTATATAGCTTGACTGTACATAAATACCCTTAAACCCTCAGATATTGTAGCCTCAGCATTCATCCAATAAGCTTCATTTTTTATATTAGGCAGAGGCTAGTTTCAAGAGAGCCACCCTGGTCAAAATGCAGAGAATAAAAAGCAGTTTTAAAAAAATAGTAATTAATGGACTAAAAGGTTATATTTATATATGTTATACGTATGTATGTGCGCAGCGTGGTGTGTGGTGGTGTGTGTGTGTGTTGATGTGTTAAATAGCAATTTAAAAAATGAGGCTATGAACTTGAAGGAGAGGGAGGAGGGGTATACGCAGGATTTGGAGGGAGGAAATGGAAGGGAAAATGTTGCAATTAAATATAATCTTAAAAATTAAGATTATCCTAGATTATCCATTGAACCTAAAGTAATCATGTACACCATTACAAGCAAGGAAAGAATACAAGAGCAGCTGAGCAGACACTGAGAGAGTGGATGTCAGATTACAAATAAGAAAAAGTCGACACTAGGAATGTTTTAATACAGAATCATATTACATATTAATGTGTTAGTTCATGATGTTTTGATGCAGAAGGACAATATGTAATGTTTTAAAAAAAAGGGGGGGGGCTTCAGACAGTGGTTTCAAGAGAACACAGCCAACAAAAAGCAGAGACAAACATCAACACACCAGAGTTTAATTTTGATTCCTTGTTTCAGAGGTTTCAGACCATGGTTGCTTGGTCCTGTTGCTCTGGGCCCCTGGTAAAAGCATAGCAACATGGTGGGAGAATATGCAGAAAAGAACTGCTTGCCTCCAGGATGTGAGAAACCAAAGAACAAAAGGAGCAAACCTTCCTGATGACTTACTTCTTCCAAGTCGTTTGGCCCGACTTCCTCAAGTTTCCATTTCCCAATAGCCCTGCCAGATGGGGTCCAAATCTTTGGGGCCATTCCAAATCCAAACTTTTAACAGTCTTCATTCCTACAACCACCACGGCGAACTAAAGTTTACCCATAGGAATGAGAGTAGAAGTAAATTTGTCCTGGAGTCACTTAATAAGAACTCGGCCAGCTAGCACTGTGATTTCAGCGTTGCGGAAACTGAGCAGAAAAACCAGTCAAGCCAACCTACACTCCCAAGGCACAGAACTATGAGATAATAACTATGTTGTTTCAAGCTGCTAAATTGTGATTTGTTGCAGTGGCATAGAAACAACTCCAACAATAAGAAGTGTATTTGTTGACTCAGGAAATAACTTTCATAGGTTGAAGGAAGATAAATAAGGAAGACTCAGAAATTCAGTATATTATAGGTAGGAAGGGTATGGTCTGTCAGCAGAATTGACTCTCCACTCTATATAAGGGCCACAAACTTCAAAAGGCTTTTTCCACTTTTAGTAAAAGAAATTAATGACAAATAAACATTGTATAAAAATTTAAAAATATGTATCATGAAATGAAATTTTATTGGAAGGTATAGATAGATAGATAGATAAAATAGATAGATAGATAGATAGATAGATATAGATAGATATAGAGAGAAAAACAACAAAAAGAGAACATGGAACTTCAGTAAACCATAAAAAGGAAAACAAATGATAGAAACCATTAACTAACAACTCGAGAGGTTTAAATTATCTGATAAAATTTACCTATAATGCATTAAAATAAAAAGACGGAGGTAAAACAATAGAAAATAATTTTTGGATAAAGAATCTACCATGCTCTAAGCATCTGTGCAAAACACTGTGTACACAGTAAACCAATTACCCTTCATAAACTTCAAATATAGAAGCTAATTTCCACTACTAAACCAGCTAAGCAATAGTAAGATCATTTTTTTAATGTCAAATACAAGTAAAAGTAAGAATGAATATTCAAAACAGTAGTAAAACCTTAATGGTGTGATTTGTTACTTAAATATTGAGAATTGTGATGCAACAAAACTATAACTACATTATAATTAATAAGGTTGTGATTGTTTCCCCCAAAAACAAAGCAACAAATTAACTTCTCAAACTTCAGTGCCATTAAAGGAAAATGGAGACAAAAGCCACCTCACCATATGAGGCCACATTTCAAAAATGGGAAAAGATGCCACAAAAAAGGGAAATTGGATTATGGTAATTACTAATTCATTTCAAAGTGCCTGATTGCTCACAGAAAAAATGTGACAGGATGTATTTATTATTACTTTAAAACTAATAACCAACAATTTTTAAATTTAATTTATTTATTTATTTATTTGTGTCCAAAATGCTGTGTCCCCACCCCTGTTGTAGGTTCTCCCTCCCCCTTCCCCTTCTCCTCTGAGAGTCAACCCCTGGGTTGCCTCCCACCCTGGCACATCAACTCTCTACAGATTAGGAACATATTTTCCCACTCAAGTCAGACAAGGCAGTCCTGTTAGGGAACTATACCTTAGTCAGGTAACAGCTTTTAAGACAGCCCCTGCTGCACTTGTTCAGGACCCACATGAAGACAAGCTGCACATCTGTTTACATATGTTTAGGGAGGCCTAGGCCATGCCATATATGCTCTTAGTTGGTGGTTCAGTCTCTGAGAGCCCCCAAAGGTCCAGGTTAGTTGACACTTTTGGTCTTCCTGTGGAGTTTCTATCCCCTTCAGAGTCTTCAATCCTCCCTCAACTCTTCTATAAGAGTCTCTTGACTTTCCTCCAAAGTTTGGCTGTGGATATCTACATCCCTCTGAGCAGCTGCTGGTTAGAACCTCTTCGAAAGTAGCCATGCTAGACCCTGTCTGCAAGCATAACAGAGTATCATTAATTGTGTCAGGGATCGTGTTTGTCCAGGGGATGGGTCTCAATTTGAGCTAGTTATTGGTTGATCATTCCCGCAGTCTTTGTTCCATCATTTCTTGTAGACAGGATAAATTTTGGGTTGAACATTTTGTGGTGTGTTGGTGTCCTTATTCCCCCACTCAAGTTCTGCCTGGCTTCATTTAACTAATACATCAAATCATGGAATATTCCATTCCTAATATTCCATAATCATTTATAGCTGTAAAGACTCTTTCTATTTAATGTGAAGAATTAAAACATTTTATTCCAAATAAAACTCAAAAAATTGGCAGAAAAAGGAAACTATTACCAAGGATTAAATCAGAAATAAAAAAAATATATAAAGAAAAAAAAAATAACTACCCAAATGACTAATTCTGTGAAAAATTCCAAAAAAAATCATATAGCATTCTCTAGTAAAAAATATCAAATATAGACAATAGAAATATTAAATATACAAAATAACTAATGAAAATGTAACTATACCTATGGAGAGTCACTTAGATAAAATATAAGGCTTTCAGAAAAAGAGAAAAGTATAGTCAATACACAAGAAAAAATTTAATTATAATAAGAATGAAAACACAAGTAAATTTAAAGATATATGAAAGTAAATCTCTAAAGTAATCTCTATGTTTATGCAATCTCAATAAAAATGCTACACTGGTTTTTAAAACTGTATTAGGTGACTCTGAGAATCAAACAATTACAAAGCATGTGAGGAAAACAGGAAAATCCCCAAGAAACTACGCACAAAGATTTGGGCCAGCCTTAACGGCATTATTAAAAATGTACTTTTTTTTCTGAAGCTCCAAAGCTGCAGTAATGAAACTTTCCATTCTGAGGATGAAGAGAAACAATTTTAGAACTCTGTTAACTATCCACAAAAAATGTGAACAACAATCATTTTAGAACAATTTATTAGCCTTGAAAAAATAAAGCTATACCTTAACCCAAAATTATATATATATATATATATAAAAATGTAAATTTAAGTTTTAAATGGATACAGAGATCTATCAAACAATAAAATAAGTAAAATATGTGATATTCATGAAAGATGAGAGACTTGTATTAATTAGACTGACTTAATTTCCCCCCACAATGTATATATGTATACACTGTAGTCAGGACTTTATGGAACAATATTTTTTCAATGAAAATATTTTTCAAACACATTTTCATTCTTCAAGAATTCCACACTGTATATTTTATCATATTCACCCCCCCACACTCTTCCCTGTAACTTTTCCAACATCCTTCTTCACTTCCCTAATCCCCCAACTCTCTCAATAACCTAGTAAGTCTATTCTGTGCTGCCCACATACTCCTTGGGGGTATGGGTCCATTTGCTGAAGGATGGTGAACCTATCATCAACTGTCCATAGCTCATCAGCTAGGAGTGGGGAGTGAGCCTTTTTCACTTCCATGCTAGAATGTTAACTAAGTCAATCCTGTATAGATCTTGTGCAGGCAACCACATCTGCTGTGAGTTCATGAGTACAGTGGTTTTGTCAGTCCAGAAGACAATTGTTTATACCATCATCCCCTAACTCTTCCTTTTACAGTCTTTCTTTGCCATCTCTTCTGTGATGGTCCCTGAGCATCAGGGAACTGAATTGGGCTGACCAATGCATAGTCATTAATTTCTTTCACTTTGACCAGTCATTAGTTTTCTGTTTTAGTCATTTCTCACTACTGGTGATGTATGAGAACTACATTAATCTAACAGCAGACAGAGAAGAATTGAGAGGGAAGTTTGACATTGTGTTCAGTTAGCAGAACAATAGTAGTTTATTCACCCGTGGGGTCTGTGAGCATCCCAAACAGGCATGCATTTCCTCTATAGAGTGTCCATAAAACCAATCAACAAACAATTGGTTACCTTTATAGCATTTGTGCTACTGTTTTCACCAATGGGCATATCTTGACACACAGATTTATTAGTACATTTCATACGGATCACAGCTGGGTAAGACTATTGATGGATTTTCCTCTCAGAAACCTAAATAGCACTTACCAGTAAGTACTGTGAGAGATAGCTATCAGGGAGAAAGCTTCCCTAGTAGTACCAAACTCGATTTCTCCATGTCCTGGGAGTATAGTATCTAAGTAACATGACAATGGGGTCTTACTATCAAGTTCTGTGGGAAACAAGAACAATAGCAATACCCTGTATTGTTTTGAGGATCTCTGGGATACCTCTGACCAACAATTTAAGGGCAAGTATGTTACATCCTCATGTCATGAAATTTTTGTTTTGTTTTGTCTTATTTGTTCTTTGATTTTTGTTTGTTTTTCTGTTTTGTTTATTGTTGTTCTTTGTTTCTTTCTTTTCTTTCTTTCTTTCTTTTTGGGAACATTTTGAACATGTAGCTCTGTCTGGTCTGGAATTTACTGTGTAGAGCAGAATGGCTTTGAACTCATAGAGAAACATCTGCCTTTGATTCCTAGTTGCTAAGATTAAAAATGTGATTAACACATATGGCACATTGTTCATTTTTAACAATAATAAATAAGGTTTGGTCTTAATTTAATACTTATTTTAAACTGATAAAATGAAATTGTTCATTTGGTGGTATGTCTTGTGATGTCTTGATAGATACACATGATGGAATTCATAATAAGAAAAAATGTATCATATATGTACTAAGTAGATGTTTTCTTTATAGTGAAAGCACACAAATTTTGTACTAACTTTTAAGACAGTATGTGTTAGATGATTTCTTTGTTCTTCCTCTCCCTTTCCCACTTCTGGTGCCAGGGGTCAAACCTAGGTCTTCGTGAATGCTAAGCAAATTCTGTACTACTGAGCTATGCTTTGAGTGAATCTTTTCTTGTTTTTAATTAAACATAAACTCATACACATGATACATACTTAGGCAGTATCTTGTAATGAATGTGCAATATATACATATATTGCACAATCATTGCTTAAATAAAGCTAAATATTTTTATAAATCCATTGGTTATTTCTCTCTGGAAAAGTTTCAAAAACTATCCTCTAACCTAGAAATGCAAGCATAAATAGTTATCCATTGCACAGTGTGCTCTGCAATAGTAACCTTGAACTTCTTGATTCTGTCTACACAAGTTAGTAGCCATTTTCCAAATGGTCTCCATTCCTTCAGCTGCTTTCTCTCCTTGGCTGCTTTTAATAACCATACATTCTACTCCACATATGTGCAGGATCATGTGGTACTTACTTTTCTGGCATGGCTTCTTTTGCTTAGCACTCTCTAGTTCCATTCATGGATTGGCAACATAAAGATTTCATAATTATATAGCTGAATAGTTTTCCATTGTATATATTTATTGATTTCCATTAGCAATACTATGAAAAGCATGAGATATCTCTTGAGATACTGATTCATTATTTCATATCTTCTAGTAGTAAAATTGCTGGTAGCTCTATTTTCAAACTTTTAGAAACCATTACACTTTTTCTACAGTGGCTATACCAATATATTTCTGCCAATGGTGTTCAAGAGTTCTTTCTTTACATGTACTATAAGCATTTGTGATCTTCAGTCATTTTTTTAAGACAGGGTCTTACTATGTACCCATGGCTAGCCTACAACTCACTCTATATATCAGACTGGCTTTGAACTTGTAATCCACTTGCCATTGCCTCCTAAGTGCTGGTTAATAGGAATTTGTCAGGTTTCTTTTTATTTGTCAAATTTATTCCGGGTATATTTTGGTTGATATGTGATATTTAATCAAAAATAAAACTTTAAATCCTATAATAATCCAATACACAGTTACATGCCCAAACAAACACACAATTTATTAACAAGATAGGCAATGCAAGAGAAACTAGATGTCTAACAATATTCACCATCAGAGAAACAGAACATAGAATGTAAATGTACAAACAATGTTTGAATTGAACAAAGGCTTTGTAAAGTCAATTTGCATGACATTAGCTTGAAATCACCTTGTATAGTTCTTCACAGGGGAATCACTGTTTTTAATCTTCTGTGAATACCCTGATTATATTATTAGTTCTGCCACCTCTTGAACAGCTATTATAAATTTAAGTACTATATCTACTCTCATTGCTTTAACTTTTATTTCCACATACATACTTATTTTATTAGTTTTATTCCATTTTATATTAATAATATATTTAAATGATCTCTACCCTGTCTGCCTACTCCAAGTCTCACTGTGTTCCCTGCCATTCCCTCTCAAATTCATGACCTCTTCTTTAATTATTATTGTTTTAAATATATACAAACACAGAGGGACACACATACACACAGATAAACACAGACTCTTTCTCTCATTCTTTCTCTCTCTCTCTCTCTTTCTCTCTCTCTCTCTCTCTCTCTCTCTCTCTCTCTCACACACACACACACACACACACACTCACCCCTGATATAACAGAACAACATACTATCTAGTTTTTGTGAAAAACTAAGAGCAATGAAAATACCCAGGATAAAGGATCTCTGGGAAGCCTCTGGCCAACAAATTGATGGCAAATATTCTGCATCTTTATGATGTGAATATTTTCTTTTTGGTTTTGTTTTGTTTTGCTTTGCTATTTGGTTGTTTGGTTGGGGGTTGTTTGCTTTTGTTTTGTTTTGTTTTTTGCTTGCTTGTTTTTTGAGAACACTTTGAACACTTAGCTCAGTCTTGCCTGAAATTTACTATAGGTGGCTTTGAACTCATGAGTAAACATATGCCTTTTACTCTCAGTTACTAAGATTAACAGTGTGTGTGTGTGTGTGTGTGTGTGTGTGTGTGTGTGTGTGTGTATGTTTGTGTATGCATATGTGTGTGTGTTTATGTGTACATGTGTATCACACAGAGTCTATTTGTTGTTGCTCATATGTATATGTGTTTAAGACTGACTATTTGGTATTAAATGACCAATTAGGGAACTCATTCATCTTTGAGATAGACTGATACTTCCTCTCTTAGAAGCCCTTAATTTTCTATAGCTCTCCATCCGGGGATTGAACCCTGTGAGACTTCTCCTATCCACACTGGCATGTCAACTGGTGCTGTCATTGTGCTGGTCTTGTTTAGGTGACCATATTTTGAGATTTCATGGTACAGCTTCACTACATAGAAAACACTATTTTATATCAGGCTTCCTGGTCTGCCAGCTCTTACAATCTTTTCTGTCCCCTCTTCTGCAATATTCCTTGAGCCTTACTTGTTAGGTTATAGACTAGATGTATCAATTGGTGTTGGGCACTCTGTGGTCAGTTGTTTGTTGAATTTTGAACAGTTGTTGATTTCTGGATGGAGCTCTGTCTACTGTAAAAACAAAAAGCATGCTTCTTCGATAATGTCATGGAGCTAAACTTACCTGTGGGTATAAGAATAAGCAGTTAAGAATTATAATACTTTAGGAAAGTGACAGGACTAGGTTATCTTCTAAAATCCTTGACCTCACTACATATATAGGTAGTTGGCTAGCTTCACAGTGTCAGGCATTATTTCTCTCCTATTGAGCAGGCCTTACATCCAGTTAGATTGCTGTTGTTTACCCCAAGAGTGTCTTGTTGATTTTTTTTAATGCTAGCCATTCTTTTTTTTTAATTTATTTATTTATTTAAATCACATCATAATTTACTTATTTACACAGGGGTTATAAACACAAAAAGGCAGGATGTGGGGGAAGGGAATGGCACCGGAGCATAGCTGTTCAGGGGGAGTACAGATACCTTTCAGAACAGGGTATCAGCTGGGTGTAGGTTCAGGGGACAGGTCACTATGACTCTGCCTATGATTCACTTGTCCTTATCTAAGTTGGCACTGTTTTGCCGAGGCTGCCTATTTATAAGACCTATGTCTACTCGGGCTGGTAAATTTCCACAGAAGCTGCCTGTTTATAGCCTGCTGTTTCAGTGTTTTTCCACAGAGACCCAAGACTTGGTGTTAGCATGCATGTATGTCAGGACTATTGCTGACTTTAGGCCTATGGCTGATTTTAGGCCTTTAGTGTATATGTAGGGCTGCTCCTGACATCTCCTCCCTTCTCTAAGTATAGAAGGGCCTTGGCGATTCTATTCTTGCGAAGGCAGGGATAGAGGCCTGACCTCCAATAATTGAAGGCTTGTAATGGCTCAGGTCCTCCTGTCGTTATCCAGTGAGGCATGAGGGCCATACCCATGTCTTTTTCCTGGAGAGGGGATACTTCTGACATCAACCCCTATGCAGTCAGGCTTGTCCCTCAGGGAACCCAGATAGATATTTTAACTTTTATTTATATTCCCTTGCAGTACTTAGCCTTGCAGCCTAAGCAAGAATTCAGATCGCCAATAAGAGGGAGTTCTGGGTGGCCCCTCTCTGCTTGGTCAAAGGGCGGAAGTCCCCTCTTTTAGGTTGGGTGGAGATGGGTTTGAGGAACACCCTGAATAAAGTAACAACCTCATCTTGAGTCTCGTGGTCCTCCATAGCTAACTTATGATAATGTATCTCAATAGGTTTTGCTACCAAATTATCTATCTGTTGTATCACAAAGTTAGTGAGCCTATTTAAGGCCCGTGACTAAAAGAAATCAGCAGAGATAACCCAGTTAATGGTCCCAAGATGGGAGGAAGTGGGGTTGACAACCATAGAGAGGTTGAAAACCAATCCTTGTACCAGCTCTCATATTCCTCTTTCTCTTTCTCTCTCTGTCATTTCTCTGGGCCTTCTCTGACCTTTTTCATGTTCTCTTTAACCATCCCTGTCTTGTCTATGTAAGGGCAACATTCTTCTTTAAGCGCTGTACACAATCTTTTCTATTGTAGAAGAATAAATCAAGTCCAATAAAGTCCTTTGCAATTTTTGGAGATCAATTCAGTCATCGAAATGAGGGGTTTCTTCAGATTAATGATGTCAATCTCTAGCTGTTTGGTGTCCTTGTCAATGGCCCATCAAAGGTCTGAGTAGTATAAGTCTGGAGGCCAAATGCTAGCCATTCTTACTGGTAATATGATACTATAGTTTTGTAATTCTTAATTGGTTTTGGTTGGTTAGTTTTGGCTTGGGATTTTTGAGATATGTTCTCTCTATGTACCTTAGACTACCATATCATTCATTATGTAGCCCAGACTGACCTTGAATTACCTACCACTCTACTATCTCAGCCTCACCTGACTTGATGTGTTGTTGTTGGTGGTGGTGGTGGTATATGTGTGTGACCCCAAAGATTAATGATGTTGAAGACTTTTTTCATAGTTATTTGCTACTTATTATGTATTTTTTTTTTTTGAGAAAAACAGTAATCATCACCCCATTTGTGGCCTCTGCATCAGTTTCTGCCTCCAGATTTCTGCTTTGTTTGGGTTCCTGTGCTGATTACCTTGATGAACAGTGATTTGGAAGTGTAAACCAAATAAACTATTTCCTTCCCAAGTTGCTTTTTTGGTTAAGGTGCTTCATTGCAGCAATATTAACCCTAACTAGGACACAAGCCATTCCCTCTTCTCAGCCCATTCTCTTTCAATCAATTCAGTCCTAGAAACAAAAGCGTTTTTAAATAAAACACAATGATTCCTTAATTCTAATTAAGCCCTTAATTTGCATACAACACTCTCAAATTTATTCTCTTGGCATGTAAATTTTTATATGATTTAAATTCTCTAGTCACCCTTGGCTAAAAACCCAATCTTCTATTGAACTTGATTTGGTTCCTTGAAAGTTACATCTTATAGAATGTCATTAAAACCTTGCATTTTGCTTTTCCCTGAACCCATTTCATACTGTGATCATTGGGATGCCCAAATAGAATTTTTCTGCATTTTTTATCACAATTCTAAGTACAAAATAGTAACATGGATAACTTGGTGGGGGTCTCTAGCAAAAGCTAACAAACCAGAACATGTTTAAGTTTCCAGAAGTAAAGAAACCTAGTTATCCTATGATTTGCAAAACTTATCTGGCTGCAGAACTCATTTTTTCCCTTGAAACACCAATTAGTATCTCATAAAATAATTATTCCAAGAAACACAGTCAAAACGGATGCTATGAAACATTATTATTCCCCACAAGAATTGCAAGGCTCATTCCCACATCTTAGAATATTTCTAGTTGATTTATCTTCAGCTGCAAACCCCTTTCCAAAGAATATTGTTAGCTGGAAAGCTTTACCTCTCTCAAGTCTGTTAAAACCATTTGTCAGGGACAGTCAACATTCACCATGGCTAAAGACTGAAATATAAAGCCGTGACCACCCACCACAATGTAGGGTGACTCCAAATGGATATCACACTTTTAGTACTCATTGTAAGGTTTTCTTTGGCTTTCCTTGGGGCTTCTCTTTACCCATTCTTGTTTTCTTCCCCTTGGTTTAATTTTTTCCTTCCTTTCATTTCAACAGTTGCTAATACTTATAAGACTGCCAAATAAATGTCCTGAATGCTTATCTCTATTTCATAGTTTACTTTTGGAAGAACCCACCCTACAAGGCATTAAGGCATTTAAATGAAATGAAGATTATCAATACAAGGAAACAATAATCATACACCAAATTTTGTGTGGAGGAAAATGTGCCAGATTTTAGAAGCTTAATAGAGAACATGAGTGAACAATGAACCTCTACTTTTTTCGTTTTGATAAGCAAAGAATTGGAATGCCAGCTGTGGAGGGTTGTGCTATGTGAGAATCTAAACTACAGCTGGCTTGAGGGAGCAAAGATTAAATAAAAGCTAGGAAACAACTCTGGAAACTCACCAGTCTCCATCATGAGTATCTGGGTTATTGACCCCTTAACTCATCTTCCCTCTTCTAATCCCATTCTCTTTCAATCAATTCAGTCCTAGAAATAAAAGCATTTTATAAATGAAAACATAATCATTCCATAACCCTCATCAAGCCCTTCAATTTGCATACTGTGCTCTCGAGTTTCTTCTCCTGACATGGAAGTTTTTACATGATATTTTTCTTTGTTGAAGAATTATTCCCTTTTTTGTGAATATTTTACATTTCAGATGTTATCCCCTTTCCCTCATTTCCCCCACACCCAGAAACCCCCTATCACATCCCCCCTCCTCCTGCTTCTATGAGAATATGCCCCCACCCACCTTCCCACTCCCACCTTCCCACCCACGATTTCCCCCACACTGGGGCATCCAGCCTTCACTGGACCACGGACTTCTTCACCCATCTATGCCTGACAATGTAATCCTCCCCTACATATATAACTGGAGTCATGGGTGTGCTCCCTATGTGCTCCCAGGCTGGTGGTTTAAACCCTTAGAGCTCTGGTTGGTTGGTATTGTTGCTCTCCCCGTGGGACTGCAAACCCCTTCAGCTCCTTCAGCTACTTCTCTTGAACTCCTCCATTGGGGAACCCCTTGATCAGTTCAATGGTTAGCTGTGAGCATTCTCTAGTCACCCTTGGCTTAAAACCCAGTGTCCCATTGAACTTCTTTTGGCTCCTTGAAAGGCATATATTATAAAAATGCCACTTAAGACTATGTATTTTGCTTTACCCTGGACACATTCCACGCTGTTCGCACGAACTCATCTTTAATGCCCAAATGTAAGTACCATTTCCTCAAGAAGCTTTCCATACCTATCCACATTAAGTTAGGGATTAGTTCCGCTAGCATATGTTTCCTTATCACCCTGTCCTGCTCTAAGAGACTACATAACATAATCCAATTGAGTCTAGTATTATGCCTTTCTTGCAAGAGAATGTAAAACCAACAATGGCAGGGTCTCTATATGACTCACAGTAACTATGCAACTAGCATTATCACATAGTAAGTAGTCAATAAACGTGAATTAAGTATGTAATGAAACCAGTACTAAAGCAATAATGCAGAAGGTGCAACAAAGGTGAAACCAATAGCAAGCCCTTATCCATTCTTAAACTGAAAAATAAATTTTATACAACATATTCTGATCAGCTTTCCCCTTCCCCCAACTCCTCTACCACCTCCTCCCCCACCCAATTACACATCCTTTTTTTGTCTCTTAAAAAAAAAAAAAAAAACAGGCAAAAGAAAAAAATGCTTATTCATTTTAGGAATTATGTTTTTCATGAGTATCAAAACTAATTGTTTTATTCTTCACTCACTGGAATTTTATGATTGTAATCTCTAATTCCATTAAAGTACTGAGTACTTCATTACAAGTGTTTACAGTAATTCTCCCCACTTCTTAAAATTATAACCTGTGGTTAGTAAAGAGATAAAGAGATTTATAAATAATTGAAAAGTGTAGAGAAGTGAATGTACAGGACCTCTATATCACTCCACCCCCAAGGCTCAGAAAATAAGGCAGAGGAGCTGGTGAAGAGTTTATAAAAGCCAGAAACTACAAAGGCTGCCTCAAAACACTGTAGTCAGAACATGACAGGGTCATTGCACTCACAACAGCTGTTTACCTGCACAAGACCTGCCCAATATCAAGTCAGTCAACATTCCATTGTGAATGCAGAGGTGCTCCTGAGACCCCACACCTGACTATGGAGCTTTTGACAACTGATGGCTGCTGAGAAAGAGAGTCTTTTGGTTTTTTTTCCAGGATCATAGCCCCTGGTAGGTTGCCTATTCTCCACTGGATAGTTCTATCCCACACAAGCATGTACAGCTAGCATTAATTAGACTTAGTGGGTTATAATAAAGGACAGGAATAAGGAAGGGGGTGTGGGAGTCAATGTGGGGAGAGCTACATGACAAAAACTGGATGTGGTTATCAAAATATATTTTGTGCATATATGGAACTCCCAAAAAATAAATTAAATATGATTTCAAAATGAAACTTATTAAGCACCATGAGCATACCAATTATATTTTCTGCCTTTATTGGCCCTACAATTTTATTGAGATTTAAAAATGGGGAATGTTAAACACCATAGGTTTTAGTTTTGATTAGATTAACAGTTCTAAAGGTGTTATAATTCATTGTCAGGGAAGTCAAAAAACTTTAACACTAACAAAACATCAATATTTGAAATTTATCATAATAAATAACAATGATCTTAAGGCAGTAGAAATATAATTTTACCCTTTGCAGTCTAATATAAATTCTCGTGGAGACCAAAAGCAGAAGTCGTTGCTAGCTTATTGGAAACTGTTCATATTCTCAAGTCTCTGGAATTTTGTCTTGCAAGTTAATTCATCAATCAGACATGATATGTGTGGGAACGTGTCAGTTTTAGAGTGTAAGCAAGACACATTTCAGAGAATGAGGAAATTGTTTTGAACAAAATGCATGCATGCAGGCTGCTGATATAATTTGTTCCACTGAAAACTGAGGAGGCTTGAAGGTTAGTCACAGCCATATGTTTATATATATGTATATATATATATATACACTTATGTGTGTGTGTGTGTGTGTGTGTGTGTGTGTGTGTGTGTGTGTGTTTGTAGCTGAATAAATGATATGAGGAACATTTTGGTTAAACTCCACAAACTTTTACCATAGTCTTTAAAGATATATGTAGCAAGATATTAGTAGAACTTTTCATGTTGTACTAGAACTGGCAATGAAACATTAAAGATAAAGAGGAAAATCTCTAAAGACATAACAACATTTGGGTCCAGAGGCTTTCATAACAGCTTACTCAAGAACTGACCATGAATACACTATTCACTGTCCCAAATCCCACGCCCTGTAAAAACATAAGGCAAAGGGGAAAGAAGGGTAGATTTTTGTAGTTGTCAAAACTGCCAGTTCACAATGAAAAGACTTTCCCCTTCCCTTTCTATGTGGGAAAGGATGTGAGCCACTTCCCCCACAAAGTCCAGTGGAGGAAGGGCTAGTGTCCAATAGAATGTGGCCTGCCTGCAAAAATAGGGAGGCTCCTGCTTCATTTCTTAGCTGGAACGCTAAGCTGTGAGCAACGTGCCTATCTCTACATATTGTTCAGATTTAAGTCGACTTTAGTGAGCTAATTCTTGGAAGAATTTGATATATTGTTCTATGAATTAAATTATTATGTGATATTACGAACACACAGATGTCTGCTTAAATCTAGAGATTTAAGAGGATAGTTTTCATAAGCATGTGGCCACAAAGGAATAATAAAATATCAAGATGTAACCTGCCAAAAAGGGGCCTAGGCCCTCCCTTTCCCTCTCTGAGTACATAGATGAGCATATTGATATTTCCAATGGGAAATCATGGGGAAACGGATTAGGGAGGAGACCAACAGACAAGAGATGCAATACAAAGGAAGAATTTGAAGATGTGTGCCATGAAAAAGAGCTTTTAAAGACCCTAATGAAACTAACCAAGTGCTAAACACTATCCCCAGGAAAATGACAGCAGCCATCTATGTATCCATGAAGAGTGCCAGCAGAAGACGGAACCCCATAAAGCTAGATCAAATCCATGGATGCCTCCTTACCAACAGCGCATGACCAACTGATGATGATGAAGAAATCAATCATCTCTCCTATTTCCCATTTCAAATACAACATTAGATAAGTTGAGGTCTTACAAAGAAAATAGATCCCAACATTTGGCTAGTCTTCAACCACATGAACTTCATTCCTCTCTATGACACCAAAGTATAAGACTAACCAGCAGTGGATGACAAGGGAGCAATGTTGTAACTGGAGATTAGTTGACCAAACAGTTGGTCTGTGTGGTTCAAAAACACTCATTCAATATAACAATTCCAATGATTTTTTTTAAACAAAATAAAGTTTTAACAAGTGCACTGATATCATGAGTAGGGAAGTAACAAAAATGTTTCATATATGAACACTTCTTTATATATACTGCTCAAACAAGACATGTATTTTTCACAGTGAGTAGCATGGTGTAAGAGATATAACAAACATACCATACAGTTGCATTGATGGATACCTATAGATGAAACGGGGGATTTAAGACAGACTGTTGCACCAAGAAGCAACACTCCATTGGACGATGCTTTAGAGAAGGGAGTTGGGTAGGCACAGGAAAATAAGAAGAAGAAAGAAAGAACATTGTGTTAGTTTGCTTTATATTACTGTGAGAGCACCCTGACCAAAACTAAATTGGAGAAAAAAGGACTTACATCACAGTGCATCATCTAAGGTGGTCAGGGCACGAACACTAGGCAGAAACCTCAAGACAGGAACTAAAGCAGAAGCCATGAAGAAAGGCTGCTTACTGGCTTGCTCCTCCTGGCTTGCCTGGTTTGGTTTTTATACACTCTAGGACCACCTGCTCAGGAAAATCACCTTCCATAGTGAGATAGAGTTTCTCATCAATCACCAAACAAAGAAATGCCCCTACCGAATTACCCACAGAAAAACCTTATGGGGTGGGAGAATTTCTCAATTGAGGTTCTCCCTTTGCAGATTGCCCTAGCTTACAATGAAAAAAAAAAACAAAAGAAATATAGGACTGAAGTATACAATCTGAGGACATAGTAGAAAGTGTTTAGGGAGATGCCAAAAAAGGACTGATTGCCAGAATGAAAGACCTATGAAAGAGTTAAACAAAAATGTGTGGATTAAAATATTGTATAACCATAGCATGTACATCACCACTATTGTTAACTCAGGACCAGTTCCCAAGAAAATATGCATGATGTAAATAAATATGATGTTTAACCATTTTAAATTTTGTACATCTTTTTTTTTTTTAATGTTTTTAAGAGTATGAAAGAGGAAACAAAAGCTTAACACGAGGAATGGTATCTATGAGAATTTGGGAAGGGGTTACGCATTTAGAAGTAATGCAAAATATATGTGTTTACCTGGGCAAAAGGAGCAAAAATTTCCATGTGCTCAACTCTCTTTTTGGTTATGGAGATACAATAACTTCACAAAAGCAACCTAGCAGAGAAAAGACTAGAGTTCAAGATGGGTTATAATACTTGGCGTGGGAGGCACCGGGACAGGAGCAAAAGAAGCCCTGTCTCCTTATATTACCAGCCCAGCAGAGAGTGATCATGAAGTGGGGCCTGGATATAAAACCTCAGATTTCCCCATTAGATGCACCTACATGCAGACAGGTGTTCTCACGCATGTACCACACACACATACAGAGAGAGAGAGAAAAAGAGAGAGAGAGAGAGAGAGAGAGGAGAGAGAGAGAGAGAGGAATAAAAATAATAAAAATATTTTTAAAAAAGAAATCAAGAAGTCAGGCTCAAGCCAAAACCTACTAAATCCACTCTTGTATCCTGATAAAGTGACTCACAAACACATAACAAAGTTTGTCACAAGTCACTACATGATAATCACCCCAAATATCCTGGGTTGTTTTGCCTTGCAGATTCCAAATGTTTAAAAAAGCATGCTTTGATGAAGAGGCAGAAGCAAGAAGATCCCAAGTGTGAGATTATCATGGACTATACCTAAAAATCAATAAATATTTTTAAAAGCATCTAAAGTCATTTGAAGAAACATCAACATGTTATCCTGCGCCGCCCCCGGCATGTTCCTGCTCATGCAGCTGATTTCTTAATTTAGGTGTCAACCTTAGATGAAAAACACACTTTCTTTCTTTCTTTCTTTCTTTCTTTTTCTTTCTTTCTTTCTTTCTTTCTTTCTTTCTTTCTTTCTTCTTCCTTCCTTCCTTCTTTTTCTTTCTTCTTTCTTTCTTTCTTTCTTTTTTTTGATTCTTTCCTTTATTTATTTGTTTATTTATTTATTTATACAGGATCTTATGCAGTCCAATCAGGATCCTAATATAATCAAAATGACATTGAATTTCTGATCCTCTTGCCTCTGTCTCCTAAGATCTGGAGTTTATAAGCATGTCACCACAGTTGGTTTTATGTGGTTCTGGGCAGTGAACCTAGGGCTTTGTTCATACTAGTCAAGCATACTACCAAAGGCCCAAACCACTCTAACTCAAAAAGAAATCAAATATGTCAGTACTATCTCACTCACTCATTCAAGAATGTTAAATGATTATACTGCCCAAGACACTAAGACAGCTCCCAGGAATCCACTGCAGAAATGAACAATGATGCCTCTTCTCTCAATGAGTTTTTATTTTAAAAGAATACAATGGATAAATGTGCACACAATTCAGTAACAGTGTGTTAGTTATATTTTCCTAAAGGAACAGAACTGACAGATGAATATACATACATATATATATATATATATATATATATATATATATATATATGATTTTTTTAGATTTATTTGCATGTTACTATCTGGGTAGTTCAACAATGAGTGTCTTCAAAAACTGGAAAGACTGAGAACTCATGGCTTCTCTGTCCATGAAGGTGATAACCTCATCACTTTCAGTCTAGCACCAAAAGGTCCAGAACAGTTCTGGAGCCATTGGTCTTCAGTCCATATTAGAATACTGAAGTATCTGGTTCTAATGTTACCTAAGGATGGCAGTAGCAGCAGTAAATGGGTAGAATGAACATACCAGCAAGACAAGACTGCAAATAAGCAAGGAATGAAAAAATTTTCCTGTGCAGTTTCTTACAACTTGACTGTTGTCTGAAAGTGCCTTTAAGAAGATTGGTCCAAATAATCTAATAAGGGAACTTCCCCATTAGGCATGTCCGATGGCTTATCATCTAGATGACTCTAAATCATGTCAAGTTGATAATGTTAAAGAGCTATAGATGATTAGGAGTCAGAGCAAGGACTCAGGAATTTAGAGCTATTTCTGTTTTGCAGAGGACCCTGGTTCAACTTCTAGCACTCACATGATGGCTTACAAGAATCTGGAACTCCAGTTCCAGGAGCTCTGACCTCTCCTGACCTCTGTAAACACTAAACATGCACATGGTACACATATGTTCATTCAGGCAAAATACCCATACACATAAAAAAAATTATTTTAAAAAAGATTTTAAAGACACTAAACACAGCAGGCACTAAACAATTTAGCTTCATGTTTTCATCCAAATTTGTATTTCAAAGTTTTTTGAATATTATCCTTGGTATACAAAGCAGAAATTCAGGTTTCTGTCGTCAGATCTAGGGCGAGGGCTGCTGTTCTTGCTTTTCCATGGCCCTATTTCACTCCTAGAAGAAAGACCAACCATGATGGTATTTTCACCAGTCAAAACATATTGTTTTGGTGGGGAAAGGAATCTAGAAGGAGTTTAGGGAGAGGAAAGAATATTATCAAAACATATTATGTAAAAAAAATTAAAAATTTAATTATAAGGCAGTCTTAGTCAGAGTTTCTATTGCTATGAAGAGACACCACGACTACACCAACTCTCATAAATTAAAACATTTAATTCTGGCTGGCTGACAGGTTCAGAGGGTTAGTCCATTGTCTTCATGGCAGGCAGCATGGCAGTGTGCAGGCAGATGTGGTGTTGGAAAGGAGCCTAGAATTCTACCATCTGGATGAGCAGGAAGCAGGAAGGGAGAATAAGCCACTAGGCCTAGCTCGAGCATCTGAAACCCCAGTGACACACTCTTTCCAACAGGGCCACACCCTCTAATAGTGCCATGCCCTCTGAGCATATGGGGAAAGTTTTATTCAGACCACCACAAAGTTTTCAGTAAAACAACTGTGAAATCTTCAGGCTATTTCTTCCCACAAATGATTCAATTAGCTTCTGTCACCCTTAACATATTCAAGTCTGGTCTTTCAATTTGTGAATTGGCAATGCATTTATTTGATTTCATGATAAACACAAGAGTATGGATTAATAGTGAAATCCAAGTTACAAAATAACCTCTTGGCTACTCGATATACTCACAATTAAACAACTTAGTAAAGTAGCAATTGAAATCAATAGGTGTAAATGGAGAAAAGGAAGATTCCAAACAAAATTTTGCAAATGAACACCTGAGAATCTCCATGAGCTTAATTCCCTGTGCTCTGAGTTGGAATAATAAAATCATCTACCTAGACTGCACATGTAGTTTTGTGATAGGGCACAGAATTAAGAACTACTGTGAGGCTTTAAAAACGTTTACGTAGTTTACAGTCCCACATAGGGCAAAGTAACATTCTATAGTGTTGTTATTACCAGCTTTATCCAATAGATGAATTCTATCCACTATTTAGAGTTGAAGAAATCCTTGCCCAATTTTTTTTTTCTGTTAGAGACTCATTACTTTACTAAAAATATTTCTGTCTGAAGTGCAACATTTGAAATGTTTCACTGGCATCATTAGACAAGCTACTGGAAACAAAAGCAGTGTTAGAACAAAGATTTATAGGAGACTGCAACACTGTTGACCCTATTTAATCCTGTTTAACTATGTTTTACATGGTTCAGTGACCAGTGATCATGTCACAAATTAGTCCTTGTTGAGGAGTAATGCTACCATTTTCTCAGGAGGCCATTAGGATCATATCTAGAAACTTGAAGCCATTATACATGTCCTGTGATTACACACACACACACACACACACACACACACACACACACACAGTTGGCTATAACAAAGGATTAATTTAAAGTGACATGATAGAAAATGGTGTCTCAATGAGCACCACAGTACTTGTATACCATTGTGAGCCCTATATACATAAAAACTGAAGACAGGAAGCCAATTGTGATCACAAAGAAATAGATATTAGTCTTTCATGCTTTGGCACAACCAAGAAAAATAAAGGCTAAAAAAGTAGCTGACCTTACAATTTAACGGTTTTGTTTCATATGTTGTTTTATGTAGATGAAACATAAATATCTGCACATTCAATGTAAACAATCCATAATCAAAGTCTTCACCAAGGTCAGGTTTAGCCCAGATAGGTCAAAGCATTGTAGTAATTCATTAAAAAAGGATTCCAACTCAGATTGTTCTCTTGATTTGCCTTATTTTGGAGTAGAAATTGAACATAGAGTTGACAGCTTAGTCACAGAGAAACCCTATAACTTGTAGTGTTTTCTACAACCTCCAGTTCTTAGATAAGTTTCCACCACCAACAACATAGTAATCTTGACATTCTCTTAGTAAAACATCAATGCTAGTGCTCACATCTCACACATATTCATTTCTAATGAACTATTGTCCACAGTGGTTTTAAAGAGACCATTGCCCCTCAAATATTATAATGAAATTAAAATCTCCATCTTCTTAAAGATACATTTTTGAAATTAAAATGTCCATCTTCTTAAAGATACATTTTAGGACAATATCCCTAAATATTTTGACTAAGTAAATGTGGCTAGAATCTAAGATTCTACATTGCTAGCCAAGTTTCCAGTAATGTCATCGATGCTGGTCCAGGCTACTACATGTTAAGCTGCACGGATCTAAAATGTGCTGTTGTTTAAATTCTCTTTTCTAACATTTAATCTCATCTCTATCTTCACAAACATTCAGGCCATTTAACATGATTCATCATCAAGAAAATTAAGGTTCTTTATATTTCTTTGTTCTTTCCATCATGTCTCAGGTCAAGGTTGTCCTTTTACCCAGGAAAGCAAAACTCACCATACTTTAGCACCAAACCCATCACAATTAACTTCAACTATATCCCAGTATCAATTCTGTGTTTTATTAGCTATGATAAATTTCTACTACAGGGAATAATATGCCCCTAATATCAGCGATTGGAATAGAAAAGAACAACCACCCAAGAAAACCATAAGCTTTCTAGGATTGATGTATTAGCTCCCTAACTATAAAGTTCCAAATCCCATCTCTTTTCACAACTAATTGTATCTACTTCAAAATCTGTCTCTAGGCCAAGAAGGATAATTCTAGTTATTAGGCCAATCACAGCCCACAGTAAACAGAAAAAAAGGGGTTGGAGGTGTACATTTTCCTTTTAAATGTACATCTTAGAACTGCACATAGTATATCTACTCACATTTCATGAGCTAGGGCCTACTCATATAGGCATATAAACAGCTGCAAAGGGAATTGGGCAATACCAGTATACATAAACCCTCACACGACCTAAAGTTTCTATTACTGAAAAAGGAGAGAAAAGATCAACAGATCAAGAGGTGTAATCATCATTCCCTGCAGGCTAATTACAGTCTATTGATATTCATTTCATTTTTTAATTTCTTCTACTTTTCTTTGTAGTCTAAGAATACACCAAAGAGTTTGACTTTGTACTATAACCTTCCTCCAGCAACCAGACAAAACTGCATCTTACTCTTCCTGACAAAAATTTCTTTCTAAAGTTGTCAAAACCTATGGTCAGGGCCCATGACTTGCTTTTTGTCACCCATTTTTTTTCTTAGCACCCTGTTAATCTCACTATGAATTTAACTCTTAAAAATATCTTCTGCTCTATGACCAGTGACTTCCTTACTCTCAAATCCAAAAAACTACCAAATCCTTGTATTTCTCCATAATATTTAAAGTTGCCATAAAATACCATGAAGAAACAAACAAACAAAAACATGACAAATAAACAATTGACTATTCAAGGACACAGTCTTACATCAAGGACCCTATGTTTCAAACAGCCCAGAGAGACTGTTTGATTGACCACAACTAACATGAGTCATCATGTCTTTAAATGCAGGCATTCTGTCTGCATTTCAAATTTTTTACACTATTTTGATACTCACATGATTGGTGAAGAAAGATAAAGGTGGAAGGAGGAGACACTGAGCTGGAGACACCTGACCTGAGCCATCCTAGAGAGTCACTGCACTCAGAGCAGAGGCCTGGTCTTCTGGCTGGGGAAGACACCTAGCAAGTCTGCTCCTGTGGAGACACCTGATCCTGAGCCATCCTAGAGGAGCTGCTGCACTCAGAGCAGCAGGATTTCAGAATCCCCGAGGTGGCCTGAGCCCCAGGAGTTCTTCCACCCAGGAGCTTAGGATCACAGAACACAGAGACATCTGAAATCTGAGGAGTTCTGACACAAGCAAGATAACTGGAAAGACAGACTCCAGTCAGACACAGTGAGCACAGGTAACACTATAGTCAACCAGATGGCAAAAGGCAAGTGCAAGAACACAAAACAAAAGAAACCAAAGTTACTTGGCATCATCAGAACCCAGTTCACCCACCATAGCAAGTCCTGGATACCCCATCACACAGGAAAAACAGGATTTCATCATAAAATCACTTCTCATGATGATGATAAGGATTTTAAGAAGGACATAAGTAACTCCCTTAAAGAAATACAGGAGAACACAGGTAAACAGGTAGAAGGCCTTAAAGAGGAAACACAAAAATCCCTTAAAGAATTGCAAGAAAACACAACCAAACAGGTGAAGGAATTGAACAAAATAATCCAGGATCTAAAAATGGAAATAGAAACAAAAAGAAATCTCAAAGGGAGACTACTCTGGAGATAGAAAACGTAGGGAAGAATCAGGTGTCATAGATGCAAGCATCACCAACAGAATACAAGAGATAGAAGAGAATCTCATGTGCAGAAGATACCATGGAAAACATTGACACAACTGTCAAAGAAAATGCAAAATGCAAGAAAAGCTCCTAACCCAGAACATCCAGGAAATCCAAGACACAATGAGAAGACCAAACCTAAGGATAATAGGTATAGATGAGAGTGAAGATTCCGAATTTAAAGGGCCAGTAAATATCTTCAACAAAATTATAGAGGAAAATTTCCCTAACCTAAAGAACGAGATGCCCATAAACATACAAGAAGCCTGCAGAACACCAAACAGACTAGACCAGAAAAGAAATACCTCCCGTCACATAATAATCAAAACATCAAACCACAAAACAAAGAAAAAATGCTAAAAGCAGTAAGGGAAAAAGGTCGAGTAACATATAAAGGCAGACCTATAAGAATTACACCAGACTTTTCACCAGAGACTATAAAAGCCAGAAGATCCTGGTCTGATATCATACAGACCCTAAAGGAACACAAATGCCAGCCCAGACTGCTATACCCAGCAAACTCTCAATCACTATAGATGGAGAAACCAAGATATTCCATGACAAAAACCAAATTTGCACAATATCTTCCCACAAACCCAGCACTTCAAAGATAATTGATGGAAAACGCTAACACAAGGAAGGAAACTACAACCTAGAAAAAGCAGGGAAGTAATCTTCTAACAACCCCAAAAGAAGATAGCTACACAAACATAATTCCACCTCTAATAACAAAATAATAGGAAGCAAAATCATTTTCCTTAATATCTCTTAACTTCAATGGACTCAATTCTCCAATCAGACTGGACACAAAAAACAGGACCCGGAATTTTGCTGCATACAGGAAATGCACCTCAGTGACAAAGACAGACACTACCTCAGAATAAAAAGATAGAAAACAATTTTCCAAGCAAATGGCCCTAAGAAACAAGCTGGAGTAGCCATTCTAATATCAAATAAAATCGACTTTCAACCAAAAGTAATCAAAAAAGATAAGGAAGGATATCCAGGTGGAATGGTCTATAGACGGCCCCTCCTTCAGTTTCTGTCCTGCACTGTGTCTCCATATTTGCTCCCTTGAGTATTTTGTTACTCTTTCCAAAGGTAGAGGTTGATGTGGATGTCAGGATGTACATGCTGACAGGAGCCTAAATATAGCTGTCTCCTTAGAAGTCTGCAAGAGTCTGACATACTCAGAGGCAGATACTCACAGCTAACCATTAAACTGATCATGGGCTTCCCAATGGAGAAGATAGAGTGAAGGCTGAAGGAGTTGAGAGGATTCGCGACACCATGAGGAAAGCAACAATCCCAACCAACCAGAGCCCCCAGGTTCTAAATCACCAGCCTGGGAGCGCTTAGGGAGGGACCAATGGCTCAGCTATATATGCAAGGGAGCTATATATAAGTGGGAGAAGATTGATCCTTGGTCCCATGAAGGCTGGACGTTATGGGGGGGGGGAATATTCGAAGGTGGGGAGGTGAGGTATAGGGGAGGGTGGGTGGGGGTACACCAACGTGGAGGCAGGAGGAGGGGGGAAGGGATAGTGAGTTCCTGGGAGGGAGGGGGGAAATGGGGTAAGGAGAGAACATCTGAAATGTAAATAAAATTTCCAATAAAAAAATAAAATAAAATAAGGAAGGACACTCCATACTCATCAAAGGAAAAATCTACCAAGGTGAACTCTCAATTTGAACATCTACGCTCCAAATGCAAGGGCACCCACATACATAAAAGAAACTTTACTAAAGCTCAAAGCACACATTGCACCTCACACAATAATAGTGGGGGATTTTAAACACCCACTCTCTGCAATGGACAGATCATAGAAACAGAAACTAAACAAAGACACATTGAAATTAACGAAGTTATGAATCAAATGGATTTAACAGGTATCTACAGAACATTTCATCCTAAAGCAAAAGAATATACCTTTTTCTCAGCACCTCATGGTACCTTCTCCAAAATAGACCATATAATTGGTCATAAAACAGGCCTCAACAGATACAAAAAGATTGAAATAGTCCCTTGCACCCTATCAGATCACCACAAACTAAGGCTGGTCTTTAATAATGACAAAGCCAATGGAAAACCCACACGCATGTGTAAACTAAACAATGATTTTATATATATATATATATATATATATATATATATATATATATATGAAGGAGGATGATGGAAGGAAGGAAGGGAGAGGGAACAGACAGAGGACAGAGGGAGAGGGAGAGAAGGAGAGAGAGAGAGAGAGAGAGAGAGAGGAGGAGATTAAAAAGAGAGAATATCTGTGGGTAGTTTGTGTTTTCTGAAGTTTCTTTTCATAATATTACAATGATGTTGAAAGAAATAACATGAAGAGATAACCAAAACTTGTGGTTTGGGGCTTACTGGGTAAAATACCTATTGTATTAGCATGAGAACCTGACTTTGGAATCTGAGAACCTAAGTAAAAGCCAAGCTTGGAAGCTACATATCTATAGTCCCAGAGTTTGTTGAGGAGTAGGAGATAGGAGAATCTCTGGAGTTTGAGGGTCTACCTGAACTTAGTCGGTGTCAAAAAAAATATATGATACTTTCCAAATACTAGGGGATCATGGTGAAAGAGGGGTATAAAGATCCTACGAGCCAGGGGTGGTACAAGACTAACTACAAGGAAACAGTGTTGTCTGGATGCAGCATTGAAGTTTCACATATGAACTCATAATGGTTGAAGCATCCTTCACTAATCCAGACAAAAACCTCAGCACATAGAGGAGAGGTAGGCACGGAACCCCACCCCTAACGTAAGGAACAACTGGCAATTGATAGTGCTAGGAGATGAAGAGTTAATTTTCTCTAACCATGTAGCCTCGAATAGGTTGGCAACACTCCAGCAGAAGGCCACACATTGAAAAATATATAGACAGCACCAGCTAGACTTAGTG
The DNA here is from genome assembly GCA_021653895.1 of Mastomys natalensis. NCBI lineage: Eukaryota > Metazoa > Chordata > Mammalia > Rodentia > Muridae > Mastomys > Mastomys natalensis. Next base: position 66,663 of record JAJTUV010003377.1, on the reverse strand, counting down.
GGTTTAAAAACAAACAAACTAACAACAAAAAGAGGACACAAAATTGGGTATGTAGGAAAGTGAGGTTGAAGCTGGGATAAGTTGGGGAAGCAAGGTGAGTACAATGAAAACACAGTGTACAAAATTCTTGAAGAACTGATAAAATGAGGGAAATAAATAACCGTGATATTAATACTATAGTCAAAATAGAAACAACAAAAATAATAGTAATAATAATGAGATAGAAAGTGATAGAAGACATTCAACTTGATTTCTGTCTTCCAAATACATACATACGCACACACATGCACCAGTACTACGAGCATACATACACGAACATGTACACATATAAAAATAAATAAATAAATAAAAATGAAACATCTGGTTTTAAGAAGATATTCTAGAGCTCTTTTGCCACAGAGGTGTGGCTCTATAAATCTGTCAAGCTAGTAGACTCAAACCATGGTTCATAAATGTTTGTAAGAAATTTTTATGACCCTAAGCACCCAATTGTCACAATTAGGAATTGCTCTCTGACCATCTACTATCTCTGCCTATCTGATTTCTGAATATTGCTAGCTGTTGCATTGAGAACGTGCTCTCTGTCGCCTGTGTAATGACTGGGGCCCCTCCCTGCTTTATGTATTTATAATAGTGTTGATGCTATTCCTGGGTTAGAGTTAACTTTACCTTGAATCTTATCTCCTCTCCTATTTATTTTGCAATAGACACTGTCTGAGAAACCGTGATTCCTTAGTTTCAAACTCAGCAGTAAGCAACTTTATAAGCACACTACAATTACTGAGAAAAGGTTGAAATATCTCTCAATATGCTCATTTAAGTGGCCAAAGGTAGAGTGAGTTTTCAAGACTTCCTAGATAATTCTAATCTGTAGCCAGATTTGAAAACTCCCATTTTAGCTTCTGTTTCTATCCAAAATAACCATGAGCCCTATTTAAGAAACTGTTCTACTACCCTCTAATGGCACTAGACAATACTGCCTTCAGTGATGCCCTGAAACTCTATCAATTCAAATGCCCAGCAAAATAAACAATCCATTCATTTGACCATGTATGACATAAATATTTATAATTTTCTAGTAAAAAAAAAAAAAAACCCAACTAGAATGTAGTTTCTTTTCCCCACAGTTCACATACTAGTGGAAGAATCAGAGAGGAAGTATATAATTATACCAGAGTGATAAATTTCCTAATAAATGTGTGAATGAAATTTTATTAGAACACAGAACTGGAAGTGATTACCTCTCTATGTTGGTCACTAAGGACTTTCTGAAGTGCCTGACTTTTAAAGAATAAACTGAAGTTTAACAAGAAGATGAGAAAATAAATGTAACCCAAGCAAGACCAAAATTGAAAGAAATTCTGAGGAAAGTATCTCATGGGAAATACTGACACTACTATGATCCTATGTTGTGCTTGCAGACAGGAACCTAGCAAAACTGTCCTCTGAGAGGCTCTACCTGCACTGACTGAGACAGATCCAGATAACCACTGCCAAACATTGGACAGAAGTCTGGGATCCATGTGAAAGAGATTGAAGGCCCTGAAGGAGATGACAACCCTACAGGAAGACCAACAATGTCAACTAACCTGGACCCCTGGGAGCTCCCAGAGACTGAGCTACCAACCACAGAGCATACTGGGCTAATCCAAGGCCACTGGCACATATGTACATAGGGTTTCCTTGTCTGGCCTTAGTGGGAGAGGATATGCCTAATCCTGCAGAGACTTGATGCACCAGCATGGGGGAAATACCTGGGGAGCACCCTCTCAGAACAAGTGGGAGAGGGAAGAAACTTGGAGAGGAAACTGGGCAGGGAAGAATTTGGAATAAAATAAATAAATATAAAAATCAAGTGGTATTTCAAAGGATTCAATAGCCATTAAATACCAAATAATACATAAGTGAATAAATATAAGTAAAATAATTGTTAAAAGTCAAATAACTCCTAATAGAATATCTAGGGCACTAAAACGAAGACCCATAATTCTCCATGTTTTCATCAGCCCATTTCCCTTTTCAAAAACAGTGATGGTAGAAATTTGAAAGAAATACTTTCCTTTCTAATAAAATCTTAACAAAATCAATATTGTAAAAAAATGGCAAAAATTCTACAATCACCTCAAGCCTAGGAATCAACTATGTTGAATTTATTTAAATTACCAAAGACTTTCAACACTGCAAAATGTGCACATAAGAATACTTCCGATTAAAACAAAAGGCTATAATGCTATTAATGTGTGCTTTACATAGGTTTTTAAACATTTCATAATTTTGATAAAAATTCTATATTCCACAATTACTCAAACGTCTTCTTTGCTCCATTTTCCTCCATTTTTTCTAGAGGTAAGAACTGATCTATAAAGATATCCTCCAGGACTTGGTAGTTATGAGGTTTTTTTTTGTAGTTTGTTTATTTGTTTGTTTTATGACAATCCAAAGTGATTTTTATAGTAAAGAAAGTTTACAGACACTTTGGAATTAAATAACCCATTGTAAAATTGTAAGCATGCTCCGGATGTGTTTTCCCATGGCCTGATAAAAGTTTTGATATATAACCACATATACATTATGAGTAATTTTCTTGGTATTTAAGATGCAAAAGGTTGATGTTTCTGAACAAAGTTCTGAGAAAAACTGAAGAACTGAGAACCTAGCTGAGCAATGCCAGATGCTTAGGCAGGAAACAAATAGTGAATGAATTTAAAAACACAAGATGAAATTCTATCCCTGAACAACCATGTCTTTGCTCAATAGCAATAACATATCTATGACTTTTATATCAAAAGAAAAGAATTAAATACAAGAAAATTGTGCACAACAATGCTTAATATTTTTTTCATAAAAGCGCAGATGGGGAAAACAGCTTAATATATAAAACAAATAGAGAAATAAAGCCATTATAAAAATCATTAAAATAACATTAAAAGGGAATAAGCTATATTTATCTTTCTGTGTGTAGCTAATTTCATCTGACATAATGTTCACCTCTTGGTGCAGCAAGCAGTACGCCCAATCTCATTTAACACCATTGTGTTCCAGTTCTTATATATTGGCAAAAAAGAAGAATTTCATTCTTTTTCATTCATTCACAGTTGAATAATTTCCTATTGTACACAGGTTCTTACTCATACATGGAAGCTATAAATGTCAATTTCTAGAGATGGGAGCAGAAGAGTGTTTCTGGAGATTAGAAAGAATAGAGAGAGGATGGAAAGATAGAGTAAGACTAAGTGACTGGTACTATATACTATATAGTTACATAGGGGAATAAATTCTGGTGTGCTAATAGCCTATTAGTTGACTGTAAACTGGAAGACTTTTGCAAAAGGCAGCATTGGCCGCTAGTGCAGCCTCACAAGCTACCAAGGTTTTTGACCATATCTCAATTTTATTACTTTGGAAGATGACTTGTTTGTATTATGTAATCAAATAAAAGAACTTGTTTTCATATCCATGCCATTAATAGCCAATATCACAGGACACAGAGATGGAAACTGTTTGGACACATTGTTGACAGCCTCTTCTGCTTTTTTGTTTACATTAGGTGCTGTTCCCATCATCCAATGCTCAAGAGGAACGGCAGCAGAGATGGGGCTGTGGAACTAGATAAAAAGCTTCAGGAAAATCTAAGAGATGCAAGAAACAGCCTTTTTACTGGTGATCCACTCGGAACTGACCAGTTCAGCTTCCAAAGGCCTTTATTAGTCCTTGTCAACAGAAACATTGATTTGGCAACACTTTAACACCAACATGGACTATTACCAAGCACTGGTACATGATTGTGCTGGATTTCCACTTAAACAGAGTAAATTTGGAAGAATCTTACAGTATTGAAAATTCTCCAGCTGGTGCTAGACCAAAGAGGAAAAACAAGAAGTCTTAAGATTTAACTCCAGTTGATAAATTTGGCAGAAACCATAAAAGGAGGTCCATTCCCAGAAGTCGCAGAATCAGCCCAACAAGACTAGAATCTTACAGAGCACAAAGAAGATGAGGTCAAACGACTGAAGAGCTTATGGGATTAGAAAGGAGAGTACAAGGGGCCATTGGCATGCTTTCTGATAAACACTGGTAAGCTCACATCAGCTGTCAGTTCTTTGCCAGAAACTCCTTGAACAAAAAAAAAAGACTTGTTGATCCCAAACAAATGTTGCCACTGCTGTTTTAGAATTACTAAAGGCAAGAAAACTGGATGTATATTTTGAATATGAAGAAAAAATAATAGCAAGACTCCTCTGGATAAGTCCCTCCTAGACAACATATCTGACCCTGACACACGGAACTGCCGGAAGACAAATAAGGCTCTTTCTTATCTATTACGCAGACAAGCACTAGTCTGAGGTTGATCTGGAGCAGTAAATAAAAAGGCTTTAAACGATCAGATGCAACCTAGCCCTTTACAAGATATATCAAACAGTGAAGGCTATTTGCCAAGATGGCCTTAACCCCTGCCAGCTATGGGAAGCACTACCACTAAACCAATGGTCTCCAAAATCCCGAGTCTTGAATACAGGCTCACCAGTTCGTGATTGAAAGGCATGAAGAGCCTGGTGTTGAAGCAGCAGAATCACCTGTTACTCGAATTTTAGACAATCTCCATTGAGATGAAGTCAAACCCTGAAACGGATGAATAATAGATATTTTGATCCCAAAAATGCTGCGAAGTAATGACAGCTCAGTTTCCTAGGTAACAAAAGTCCATTCCAAGAGGCCATTGTCTTTGTGGTAGGAGGAGGCAACTATATTGAATATCAGAATCTTGTTGACTACACAAAGGCAAAGCAAGGCAAGCAAAATTTTGATGGCTGCAGTGGGGAATTTTTAATGCTACACAGTCATAAAACAGCTGTCACAGCTTGGCCAAAAATAACACAGAAGAATAATAATGGGGTAATGAGTTTGGCTAGATATAAAAAGAGCCAGATATGTCCTTCTCCATAGCCGGTCCTATGTTTGCAACCTGTCAGAATCATCATTTTTAAAGAAATTCTATACTTCATATACTGTAATAATGATTAAAAAATAATAAACCATTTCAGAAATAAAAAAAGAAAAAGAAATCAAAAGTGATAACACAACAATGGCCAACCTGCCATGATATTCCCAGTGGTGTAATGGTAGCAGTTACATCTGGGAGTAACCAACAGCTGTCTAGTTGAGTTTAAATAACAAACAATAGGAAGGAGTTAATGCTTATAATGTCAAGCTAGCCAACTACCTGTGGCTGATAAGGTTATAGACCCTAGAGAAGAACTCACTCTACCATTTGCCTAAATCAATCAAATTTCTAATGGCATTCTAAATACAACATCCTTCTACTAACAGACATTTAGGTCATCAAGAAATCTTCTTATTGAGTAGCTGGAGACCATCAGAGAAGTATTCAACTGGCCAAAGTTCAGAAAACAAACATTCTCAATTGACACATCTATGACACAATCCACACACCTAAAGCTCAGGGAATTATGAAAGAACGTGACTAAAAGATTGTGAGCCAGGCAACCAGAATATCTGTTGTGAGAAAGTATCATCTGTATATGACAGGGAACTTTGTATCCATGAAATCTTAAGAAAACGATCACCTAATGAAGACCTGCATAATGACAAACACTGGGGCTGACATGGATAGGGAAAATCACACAAGGCACAGTTTTTGATGAAGGGGCTCCTGGCAATTAACAGCTGCTAAGAGCGGAAGAAGCTGTCTTTTCCATGGATGTTCCCAAGCGATCAGCCTTAAATACAAGAACACATACCAGCAACCTAAAAGGATTCCAGGGTTGTGTTTATAAATACACAAAATGCATGTGCGTAACTGTAATGATTAAAGAAGAGGTCATGAATTTTGAGGGGGAGTGGGGAAACAAGGGAAATTGGAGAGGGGAAAGGTACGGTGCAAGTGATTTGAAAAACTGTCTCATAGACATATAATTTTCAAAAATGGAGGAAGTGAGAAATAAGAAATCTTTACAATAATTCTAATGCTAATTCTCATAGTCAGGAAAGCTTGAACAGACATTGAATTTCAATTGCTCTCCTAAATAGAGTATTAGCATATTCCTGAATGTGTTTTACATGCTTCCATGACCCAAATGCCTATATGTTCATGATACTGGAGCAACATTTGTCACCACTAGTAAACTATTCTCTTGGGGTTACACTGAAGAGTCACAAGTTTAACATAAAACATGCCTCCAGTTATAATATTACAGTGAAAGTTACATAGACTCTTACAGACTTGACTTCTTAAAATTTTAGACAGCTCTCTGACAGTGTTGCGATTTGCAGCCACACTCTCAATTTGGGGGCTGTTGTATAAAGCACGCAGATGGTCTCTCAGTTGTCTGCTTTTCTGATTACTCCCAATCAAAATCTGTTTCCACTAAAGCTAAAGCAAAGCTGGTAAACTGCTGCTCACAGGCTTAGGAAAGAAGAGGCACACACTGTGATGAAGCCTTATGCACTGCAGTGCTCTTCAGTTAGTGCTATGTAACTCCAAAGTTAAGTAAATTGAACGGAACCAAACAGAGCCATTGAAGGAAATTGCCTTCAGCTGCTTCCTTACAGTGTTCTATCTTATCTTCAAAGTCTGTGAATAAGGTTAATTTAAATCTTAAGGCCATGTACAGGAGAGTAGCATCTCATGAAAAGACTCCCAAGAAAACCAGGGCAAGCAGAAATTAGCACTAGTTCAGTCCATGTTACTATATAGCAAATTTGATACCTTTTCATGACTGAGCTCTTCAATGTACAAAGACAGACATTCCCTTTTCTGTATCTGAGAAAGAGAAAAAATGGCAGCTTGAGCAATTAATTTAAGAAACCATGGCTGAACCGAGGCTCCCTGCACATATGTTGTAAATGTGCAGCTTGTTTTCATGTAGGTCTCAAACATCTGGAGTGGGGCTATCCCAAAACATGCAGCCTGTATATGGAGTGTGGTCTTCTAAAAAAAACAGTTATTCAGTTATTCATGGAATATTATTTTTTTATATCTCTTGTATTCAGTTTGCAACTACTTCATTGAGAATTTTTGTATGTATACTCATGAGGGATACTGGACTATAATTTATATATTTTTGTTGGGTTTACACTTGATTTCACTATTTCAATATTATTTGCTTTGGAAGGAGCTTATTGTGGTTCTGAATTTTTTTAAACATAACTCAAAAGTATTGCTTGTTTGAAGGCTCTATAGAATTCTTGTATTAAGTATATCTGACCCTTGGTATTTGCTGTTTGTTTCTTTTCATTTTATTCTGTTTGAATGCTTTTTAAATTTTTTGATTTGCTGAAAAAAAAATTAAAAAAAAAAAAAAGAAACGTGATGCAGAATTCATATATTGAAATTCTCAAAAATAAAAATTGAAGGCTATCTTTGACAGAAATATGGCTGCATTTTTTAACACGTGAAAATAGTGGGGACAGAAAGAAAAGTCCTAGATTTAGTTGAAGTGGTTTGACAAAACATGAAAAGGAATATTTCGAAACAAAATGGAAAGAATTGTGGGTAGTGAGTAAAGAAAAACGAAACAGGGAAAGAGAGCATAGTATATAGATGTATATAGTGTGAATAAGGCAAAAGGAGTATATCAATTAGCAATAGTTAACATAGGGCTGGGGTGATGGCTGAGGATATAAAGTATTGCAGCACAAATGAGGACCAAGTTTGCATCCAACACACATATGAATGCCTAGTGGGCTTAGAAATTCCAGTACTCTGAAGGCAGAGACTGGAATCTGGGAAAAGCTGACTAGTCAGACAATCTGGCCTCAACTAAGAGACCTTGCCTTAATGAATAAGGTGAGGAGAATAGAATAAAACATAGACCTCCGCACACATGCCCAGCAACATGCTTATGAACCTGCATGCACACACACATGGCCTCAGACAAAAAGAATGAAAATGCATACACGTGCACATGCACACAGCACATAAAATTATTTATCAGGGCAGCTTGAAGTCACACATATCTGTTGAACACCTGAGATCGGGGGCTTAGGGATGCTCAGCCATGCTTATGTATTCAATCTGGTGCAACTGAAAGAGGAGCTGAGTTCTAGTCCTAATTTCAAATGGAGGGAGATGAAAGAGCAAACCAAAGGTGAAAGTGCCAGCTTGCCTGAAATCTCTGTTTTATTTATTTGGTAGTAACAATTAGATGTGCCATTTACATGTGCAAACACACACAGACAAATACATATATATATAATATTTTTACAATGGCATGATCTCATCATATCTTTTATTTCAAAAGATAAGGAAACTAAGGCCTATAAAATGAAATGATAGGCTCAAGGCAATCCTGTTCTTTACAAGCAGAAATGAATGTTTCCAAAAATACAGGAGTCTAATGCAGGAAAAATATAATCTGGCCTCATTCAGTGAATCAGAAAATAGTTTTGGCTTCAAATAGGTCATTCACATTACCTGGAGTGTTTTTTCCAAGAATGACTAAGCATCACTTACATTCAGTGGCATATTTCAAATGCTTTTACAAAGCTAGTGCTTCAAAGGCCCTTGATTTTCTTACAGAAAATTTTAGTTGCATTGGGCTTAACTGGCCAGCATATGGTATTGTTCACTGCTTAATTCTGAAGAGAGAAGTCAGTTGCTGAAAGCATGTCTTGGTGTTCATCATATCTGTGAATATGACACAAGGCTGATGCTGGGCCAATTGGTCACGAAGCGTAACTCGGGGGATAAGACAGGAAACGATTCATTCTCATTCTGTGCAGAATATTGTGTCTTTTATATGAAAGAATTACTCTCAGTGACTACACCAAATTTTAGAATCTGTCAATCTTCTCTGTTACTCCTCTCTACCAAAGTGCAATCAATGCCACAGCATTCATAAAGTTGGTATTCTCTTCACTGCACTAAGAAAAGCCAAGTATTCAGAGACTTTAGCCTGGGATTATACTTTATTTGCCACGAATTAGACACACTTGTTTTGGGAAACAACGTATCCTGCATCTCCACGTCTCCAGCTCTGTCTCAGGGTTATCTTGGCCATATTGGCTCCTCTCTCTCTCTCTCTCTCTCTCTCCTCTCTCTCTCTCTCTCTCTCTCTCTCTTTCTCTCTCTCTCTCTCTCTCTCTCTCTTTTCTTCTCTCTCTCCCTCTCTCCCTCTTCTGTCTTTGTCTCTCTGTCTGTCTTTCCCTTCCCCGCCATGTGTGTGGTATGTATATGTAATTTGTGTGAATGTGCAAGGGTTCGAATGTGGGTGGGTTTCCTTCAGTGACTCTCCACCTTAAGTTTTGAGACAGGGTCTCTTACTGAATCTAGACTGCACAGACTGGCTATACTGGCTGGCCAGCAAGCCCCAGGGATCGGCCTGTCTCTGCTCCCACACCACAGAGTTACACACATAGGCCACACCAGCTTTTTATAGGCATACTGAACATTGGAATTCAGGTGTGTGGTATTTTTGCTGTTGGCACACTTTACCAGCCATCTCTTTAACCCCTATTTTTTGAAGGCCTTAGTTTCATCTGTAAAAATGAAATGGTATATACACAGATAAGGTTGCCATAAAGTTGGTATTCTCTGACTGCACTAAGAAAAGCCAAGTATTCACAGAGGTGACAGATATGTGTCAAATAGAAAATTGTCATTCTGGTTCTTCTTTGGAGCACACTGGTAGGGAAACTAGGTAAAACAATTCTCAGTGAAGCTGGAACTCCATCCGCAAGTGTGTAACCTGTAAAAGGACGTTATTGAATTCGAGCTCACCCTGGCCTGCATCTCCAGCACCATCTCAGACTACTCCACATCATAGGACAGAAAAGACAATGCATTCTCAGGAGGGGTTTCCCTAAAACTTTTTGCTTGGAGCGCCCAACAAAAATACCTGATCTCAATGACTGGCCTGTCTGGAATGAATGTGGGGTTGGGTGAGCCTAGCCAGGGATCCTTGATAGAAAGTTGATAGGAGAGGATTTTCAGCAACTTAACAGTTTTACCCACTCACCACAATCTTTAAGTTAATCAATGTTTCATTTTAGATCTGATTGCCTCTATTCTTTAAAGGCACAAACTGTTCCAAAGATGAACAAAGCGAAATCCTTGTGAGGTAGAAGATAGAAAGAAAATCCACCACTAGGCCTACTGCTGCCTATTCATCCTCTTCTTTCCCTCTTCCTCCTTTTTCTGTCTTCCTGATTCAGAACCTACACTGACTAACAGGGTACATTTCAACAATCTTCCTCCAGAGATGAGTATTCCATTAGCAATGTGGAGGCAGTGTGTGGAATCTTGAGGACACAACAGCCTTCAGATCTGGATCAGTTTTGAGACTAGAGTTAAAACATTTTGTTTTCTACTCTATTGAGTGGCTCTTTAATCAGCAAGGTTCTAATAATAAATTGTCTCTAGATTGCTGATAATCTTGATTGTGCCTGATTTCACAAGGAATCTAAGTGACTGTCTAGCATACTGACTTGTAATCTGTGTCTATCTTGTTAATCACTGTCTAGCACCAAATATATCCCATAAACATATACTAAAGTGGTCATTTTGTACAACATTTGCAAGTGAAAGAACTAACTTGCAGTATGAGCTCAGTGCAGAACTAAGGAAAATACCTAGCTCCCTAGACATTCGATAATTATTAAATCACCCTAAACTTTAAACTAAGCACAAAGAATCATCTCTAGTTTAAAATGTGATGCTTCCAAACTACATTGTAAAGTCAAGTGTTTTTAAACTCTTACAAGCATTTGGGCCCTAGAATGCAAGTCAATTGAGATTTACCATTCCTATCTAATGGTTAAAAGCACCTTTTACAGGCAAGCTATCTAGGTTCTCTCTGGGCTCGACCCCATAACCTTATGCAAAATACAGATAGATGCTTTTGTTGGTAAAATGGAAGAATTGTACCTGTATCACTACATTATTAAAAAAGGTTCAAATAATGAATTCTATGCAAAGGGCCTAGCATTGTGCATGGTAGACATAGTAAGTATAAGCTATTGTTGCTATTCTTATCCTTGTAGTTGGTAATTTAACTTAACATTTCTTTGGCCACTTCACATTTGCCATTTTCCTGTACTTGGAGTTTGTGAAGCACAGAGATGTAAATAGACATCACCCTCAGATTAATTTCAGCTTCTTAAATTGTGGATTTGTGACTGTGGGTATCACACAAAAAGTTGACAACAGTCTCCTTGCAGTGACCAAGAAAATCATTCAAAACAAAATGCATAATGCATCTGAAGTGTTTCTGCAGCACATGCATATGTTGCAGGCTCACATTCATTGTAATCTTGGTTTTGAGCACATCTCATGTGCACTTGGCTTTGCGTGTACCATTGCAGCATGCAAGAGCAGTGAGCGCTACTGAAACACCTTGATTCAGAATACAGATTGCTGTATGTTAGGAAGCTGTAGAGTTTTTACTTTATTATGCAAAAGAATTAAAAATTTTTAAAAATTTTTCTTGCTGTTATTTCTCTACTTGCAAGTTTCAAATTATTATAATTTTAGATTATAACTTAGCACATTTTTAATTGTTTGAAGACCAGTAAGGTGGCTAAAGGCACTCACTACCAAGCCTAAGAACCTGAGATTGCTATCTAGAAACCATGTGGTGAAAGAAGAGAACTGACATGGTCAACCTATTTTCTGACTCCACATATGTCTTAGGTCCTGTTACACACATACATATACACACAGACATACATACATAAAACACACAAACACAAACAATGTGATAATACATTATTTTCAGTTTTTAATCACTGACTTACATTTCAGAAAATAATCATTAAATGAAGTTTGACCTGTCTAAGGGCAGAAATCGCCATCAGTTCTTTCTTTTTGAAATACAATTTATTGAATTTTTATTTTTATTTTGAGAACTTCATACATAGTACTTCACCTACATCATTCCTGGCTTTCTGTCCACCTCAAACTGTATTCCCCCTTCCTTCCCAAATTTATGCAGAAATACCCTAAACGTACTTCTGCCACTTTGTGCTGCATATTTATGCAAAGTGGCATCTTGAGTATTGACTGTTGTAGAATCAAAATATCTATCCACTGTGAAGAACTCTGAAAGCACCCTGTGTCCTGCAATATCAGATATTCATCCAAAGCTTAATTCTTCATGCAAAAGTGTATCCTTCTTGTTAGTATACAAATTTTCTTTTATCTTAAATGGTAAGATTACATGTATACCAAAAGATTGTCTCAAGATAAATCGCCTTATGATTTAATACTTGAATACCTATTCCTATGCCTTTTTGCCCAGGTAAATGTAAGTGTTCTTAGGTGAAAAGGGATTTTGAGTGGTAGAAGCCTTGTGCTAACAACTTATCTCCATCACATTCTCATTATCTGTGTTAATCTGCTCCCAGAAATTGAGACACAGTTACCTAATTATTGTCAATGTTGTGTGAATCCCATGTCTCTCTTCATTATGGAAAGTCAAACTAGGAAATGAAATTCACATCTTTCTGGATTTGATAGTTGGAATAGGAAGTTAGTTGGGGTGTCCACTTTCTGTCAGTCAACTGTACCCAAAATTAAGTAGGACTAAAGCAACTTTGGCAGATTCTCAGTGACAAAAAAATAGATAAGTTCAAATGTAGTTTTCCTTACTCTTATCAGGAGATAGAAAACAGGTTCTGAGATACATGTATCTTTAAAACAATGGGAAATAACTAGGATTGGAACAGAGAAGGACCACAGTGCATTATCTATCTGACTCCTAATATCTGAAGGACTGAGATCTGATCAAAGAAATGGACAAGTGGTGACATTTCCATTAAATAATGTTGCCACGTACTCAGGTTTTGAAAGAACACCCACAATGGTTAGCACAATTGAGATGCAGGAAAGGGTGGTTGTGTTTCACTTTAAAACCCCATGAGTAATTGTAAATTTCAACCTAGTACCATTGCTGCCTCATCACTATATTGAGCAGAAATTACTTCCTGGAAAGAGGTATGGCTCACATAGCACATTCTTGTACTGACGACGAGTCTCTTGCTCAAGCCTAACTGATATTCTCCTCTCATTCTGAAACAGAAACTTTCTATAGAACATTCAGTCATTGGGAGGACGTATTTTATGATGTCATCAATGACTTTTCAAATACATGGAGGACTTATCACTGAAATGCTATGCTTTCTCCTATGTTTCGTCTTTCAAAGATCTTGCTTGAAGCAACTATAGAGATACCTGAGTCTAGTTGTTAAGAATATTAAAAAGGAATTTGTTTCAAGAATGGGTTATTCTATGTGTTTTAGATCTTTGTCCTTGATCAATTAATTTTTATTTCCTGGCTTACTTTTCTACAAAGAAGAGAGTTCTTATAAACAAATATCGAGATACTTTGTAGTGTATGTAAAATGGCAAATTGCTACAAAACCGTTTGCAACTACATTTATGAATAGTTTGTTGCTAATGATTTTCAGCATTAGATTGACAGTTTCTTTTGTTGTTGTTTTAATTAATTATTTGACTCCTCCAGATACATTTCTATCTCCTAACCTCCAAATCTTGTTCTTTTTAAATTTCATAATAAATTATATAATATACATATTAATTTTCAATATAAAGTATATAAAAATGTGCTACAATATGTGCTGCCAATATACACCTAAGTGTAGGGGCTTCCACTGGAGTATCATCAACTACCAAGACTCATAACTTAAAAAAAAATACCTGACTATTCTTCTTAAAACTATCAACTGACCAAAGCTCCACAAATTAGGAATAGAGGCTAATGAAACCCTTCCAAGTCCATATTAGAAGTTTACCATTTTAATCGTGTGTAGGCCTTGTGCAGGCAGCCATACCAGCTGTGAATTAGTTAGTACAGCAACCCTGACATGTCCAGAGCATTCAGTCTCCCTCTGGGCCCTCTGCAACCTCTGAATTTTATGATCTTTTGGCTTCTTTATTCTAAGATGATTCCTGAGCTGCTTATTATTGCAGTTTACGGGGTTTACAACTGAATAAGACTGTTGATGATCTCCATCCAACCTAAAAAAACCTACTCAGAACCTTTCAATCCTATAAGAACAAGCCAGGAGGGAAGAAAATTCCTGGTCAGTGTTCAATTTGATTTCTCCATGATTTCTGAGTGACCAATGTGTATAATGTCTTCAGTAATAGGACCTGACCATTAATTTTCTCATAGGAAGCCAGTAGTAATGGCAATACCCTATATTGTTCTGGGGAGGTTGCACTGTTAGTTTTTTAGCTGACAATATATTGCTTCTTAAAAGAACTTAATCCTCTATCTGTGCATATGTTATATATGCTTACATATATACAGATACATACACACAAACACATATACTACTATATATAACATGTGTAATTTATATATTATATAGACACATATGTTACTTATGTATTTTATATATATTATACACACATGCATATATATATAGCTTAGGCCTGGTAACACAGGACTATAATCCCAGTTACTTAGGAGGAATTGGAAGGAAGATTTCAAGTGCAAGTCTAGCCAAGGAAATGTAGTGAAGTATTGTATTAAAACCTTTTGGGGGAGGCAGGGTTGTGAGTAGTTCAGTGACAAAGTGCTTGCCTGGCATATAAGAGGATCTAAATGTAATTCCTAATACTGTGATGATAGGTAGACAGATAGATAGACAGACAGACAGACAGACAGATGTATATTTGTGTGTTCATACATATGTTAATGACTATGCTGAATAATATTACATTCGATATTCATGTATATGTATGAATAATGATATAGCAATACTTGAGAAACAGAGGTATACTAAAGCACTAGAAAGAAAAAGAAATGTCTCTTCGGTTTCTGAGGGACTATCTAATAAGCTGACATGACCCTGTGCTATTAAAAAAGTTGTAAACCTGGATATAATATAAGACAGCATTTTGAAGTTTTCTAATTTTTTATGTTATGTATATAGGTGTTTTGCCTGCATATATGTCTGCACACTACATCTATGTCTGGTGTTCATGAAGGCCAAAAAATAAGGTCATTGGATCCCCTGGAACTAAAATTATAGATATTTGTATGCTTCCACGTAGGTGCTGGCAATTGAACCAGGTTCTCTAGAAGAATACAGCCAATGCTCTTAATCACTTTAGTCCTACAAAACAACTGTTGTAAAGTGTCAGACAGTGGGCAGTGCAGGACTCTTGTCACTCAGGAAAGGAAAACATGGGTGGAGAGCCTTATATTCTTTTCAGTTCTTTGTCTTAATACAACTTCCGGTGTAAGACACAGGGAAGTAGAATCCAAGCT
Source organism: Mastomys natalensis (assembly GCA_021653895.1). Classification (NCBI taxonomy): domain Eukaryota; kingdom Metazoa; phylum Chordata; class Mammalia; order Rodentia; family Muridae; genus Mastomys; species Mastomys natalensis. Next base: position 51,406 of record JAJTUV010003377.1, on the reverse strand, counting down.
GACCATGACAACCCTACTGATTTGAGAAGATACCAACATGTAGAGGAAGATAGCAGAAAAGAGGGAGCTGTGCAGCAGGATTCACAGATACCTCTGTGGGGTTTCCCATGAGTCACTAGCCAAGGGTTTGTCTGTACATGTACAGAGTAAGATTGTGCAAGGCCCAGCAGCAAGAGGTTGAGTAGGACTGAGAGAAACAGAAAATCTTAAGGTGGCACAGTGTTAAAAAGATAAAATTTCATCACAGCCAGAGTGGAAAGAGCTCAATAAAATACTGAGAATTTAGCTATGGAATCACAAAAGCCTTGCATTAGGAAAAAGATCATGCTATGTATAGGGTTACAGCAACATTAGCCTTGCTTCAAAAAAATCTTTATGCAAGCCTTCATAAAGATAAGGAGAATTGCCCAGAATTGATTTACACCATAACAAATTATGTAAAGGGAGACAATATATGAAATTAGTTCCTTATATTATAATATCCAAAATACCTTTGGTATATTTGGTAATTTTAAGCAAAAAAGGAAATATCAATCAATCTAAGTCAGAAAGCAATCAATCAATATAAAAGTAACCTAAATCTTCTAAGAAGATAAGGAATTCACAATAACCATTTAAAAATATATCCAAAGTCATAATGGGAATTTGGTTGAGTAACAAAACAGATGGAGGAGATCTTATCAAAAATACAAACAATATATTCCTAAAAGAAGTATAGAATGATAAAGCTCAAATCTATAATCTGTAAATGAGAAGAAAATATTGAAAAGCAATCAAAATTCTCACTACACATGAGACAATACAAAGCTGTAAATTTCTGAAATTGTTAGTCCACTAGAGGCAAGACGAAAAAATGATAGAAAGTCTTTTGGGCAAAAAGCCAAAAAAAAATTATTGAGACAGTTTTACCATGTAGCCCTGGCTGGCCTGGAAGTCATTTTGTAGACCATGTTGGCCTTAACCTCTCAGAGACCTGCCTATCTCTGCCTCCCAAATGCTAGGATTAAAGGCATACACCACTAGATCTGGCTTCTAATTTTCTGAAGTATAGTTGGGAGGGGGAGGAGTTAACTTTAAAGTAAACATCCAAGAATTCAGCAAACCCTAATTATAGGAAAATATTTTACTTCAAAGTAAGAAAAGAGAACAAGTGATAATTACTACAAGCTAGAAAGCTGGTGTCTGGGTAACAAATATTAAAAACAAACTTAGTAGGGTGACTATAATTTACAATGTCCTTCTATATATTTTATGAAGAACTAGAAAGGAAGGGCTCACTCAAAAGCCCCAAACATGAAGAGCTTATATGGCAAGGGGTATGCTATTATAATTGGATCATTATATTTTATATACTTTTTATGCATTTAGAATTATCATGTTATATTACATGAATATGTATTATTATGTTAATTAAAAACTTAAAAAAGACATGTTTACCAACGAAAGAAAGAAGACAGTGTTTAGGCAAATTACAGTCAAACAGCTAAAAGCTACACATGAAACTTATATTTAAAAACCACTAGATAATGATAAATTATATACATTAATGAATTGCCAATTGATTATTATATGTTAGCAATAAATCATTAGAATGTGATTTTTATTCAATTTAATATGCAAAGAAATACATTTTCCAAAATATGTAGCATATCTGTATACTGAAAGTAACAGTAAGAATAGTTCTGAAAGAGATTAGAAAATATCTAAATAAATGGTGCCATGATCATAATTGGAAAATTCAATTTGTGAAAGTTCTGATTGCTCTCCCATTGATCTTTGGACTCACCGATATTGTTTGTAGAAGAAACTGACAAGCTGATTTTTATGTTAACAAGGACAGTAAACAACCTAAAACTGATCAAAACAATCTTAACGGAACTTTTTCTCTCTGCCCCTTTTTATAGGGGTTTATTGTCATTGGTTGTTTATCTGTCTGACACAGATTCTCACATTGCCCTGGCTGGCCTTGCTGTAGAGCTGAGGATGACCTTCTGATCCTCCTGCCTCCATCTACCACATGCTGAGATCACAGGGGTGTGAAACCACTCCCATCAAGAAGAGCAAAGTTAAAGGGCTTTTGCTGTTTTATATCTAGACTTATTACAGGGGTGGCTATTGGGAGAAGAAAAAAAAAAAACATGGGGCGTGGGGAGACAGGACACAAGAGTAGTAGTTAAGAAATGAGTAAGATCAAAGTGCAAAATACACATGTATTAAACTGTCATAATTAAACCGTCATTTTGCACAATAAATATATGCCACTAAAAGTTATGACAAATAAGATTATAAAACTAGTCATAAGACAATAAGGTATTAGTGAAAAGATACTCAAATGTAATCAATAAAATATGATACAGAGGTAGGTATGATTATATTTTCAAATGAATCTCAATGGATTTTATACTTTTCAAAACAGATTTTATGCTTTTCAAAACAGATTTTATACTTTTCTCAAAAAATAGGATCTGGGATAACTGAATATCTAAATGGTGAAAGAATGTATTGTCATCTCACACTATTCATACTAGTAAACTTGAAATAAATCATATGCATAAATTTAAAAAACTGATTTATAAAATTTCTAGAAAATACATAGAAGTAAATCTTTGAGACCTCAATTCCTTAGAACAAATGGAAACAAAAAGAAAACATTAAATATATTACATTTAAAATAACTTAAATATATTAATATATTAAATGTTTATTAATATATGGACTATATTAAATATACTAAATAAATATAAAATAAAATATGTTTTACATGTATTTTAAATTATTTTATTTATTTACATTCCAAAAATTTGCCCTCTCACCCAGTCCCCACTTTCAGAGTTCTTCACCTCATCCTCTTTGCTTCTGAGAGGGTGCTCCCCCCAACCCCCTTCCTGGGGCATCCCCCTTCCCTGGGGTATCAAGTCTTTACAGGATTAGGTTTATTCTCTCCCAGTGAGGACAGACAAGGCAGCCCTCTACTACAAATATTCAGAGAGCCTTGGACCAGCCTGTTTGGTCTTTGGTTGGTGGCTCAGTCTCTGGAACTCCCAAGGGTCCAGGTTAGTTGAGACTGCTGGTATTCCTATGGGGTTGCCATCTCCTTCAGCTCCTTCTACCTTTCTCCTAATTCTTCCATAGGGGTCCCCGACCTCAGTCCAATGGGTTGACTCTAAGTATCTGCATCTATCTCAGTCAGCTGCTGATCCTGCCTCTCAGAGGACAGCCATGCTATATGTCATATATAAATGTATGTATATATATATATAATATATATATATATATATATATATATATATATTAAATAAATATAAAATAAGATATATGTAATAAAAAATGAAAAATTGCTAGTCTTCTAAATACACCAAGAAAACAAAATTGCAAATCTTACATTAATGTTTTCTTCTGATCTAACATTTCATTTTCATTTTCTTGTTGGTGAATTTGAATCTAAGAAACCTAAGTACTGTCATCCAAAACATATAAAGAATTCTCACAACTCAATAAAGACCGCTGATCAATAAAATGGAAGGATGAAAAGGTATTTTGTGGACTTTAAGAAGGAAGATTTTTATCCATAAGCACATAACATGGTAATCAAGAGGATAGACAAATGGCTCCATGGTCAAGAGCACTGGTTTGCTCTTCCAGAGGATGAGGATTTAATTCCCAGCATCTGGCTGGCTGCTTACAATTGTCTGTAACTCCAGTCCAAGGGATCCAATGCCCTCTTCTGACCTCCTCTGGTGCTGCATCCAAACTGGGCACAAATGTACATACAGGCAAAACTCCCATATACATAAAATAAAAATGAAATGAAAAAATATATTAGATAATAAATATCTTCAGCCTTCATGAAGATTAAAATACAATATCAAAATGTATAGTTACTAGAATGGCTAAAATTAAAAACAGTGACATGACTTAATTGTTGTCAAGGATTTGAGACAATTGGAATGTTTATACCTTATAGATAAGAGCATATAATGAGAAAACCCTCCACAACAAAAAGGTTTTGCAATTGCTTATTAAGTTAAAAATTTATCTCAATTATGAGCCGAATTATCCCTACCTACTTATTCTGTGTATGATCACTGTTTGGAGCTGAAGATGGTACGTCCTCTCCAGGACCTACATTGAAGTTTGATCATCATTGTGACAGGTTGGCAGGTGAGAATTTCCAAAGAGTATGTATCACTGAAAGGAATTAAGATATTTTCATAGGACTGGATACATTACCATGAGAAAGTTGTGATAAAAAATAGGACCATCTCTTCAATTTTCTCTTATCTTTTTCTTCCTACTTTAGGTCATGGTCTGACCCTTGTGAAAAGTAACCACCATGCTCTTGAATAGTTCAGTTTCTACATTCATGAGAGAAACTTCTTTATAAATACCTAGTCTTAAATATTCTGTTACAAAGGTTGGAGAAATGACTCAGTAATTTAGAGGACTTGCTCTTTTGGAGAACCTGGGTTCGATTCCCAGCACCAACACAGCTCATAACCATCTGTAACTTCAGTTCTGGGAGATTTGATCCCCTCTTCTGGCCTCCACGACTATCACAAGCACGTAGTGCACAGGCAAAAACATTAATAAAATAATCTAAAATTTTAAATATTCTGTTACAATAACAAAAACACTAGTAAAGCCACATAAAAGCAGTCTGTAACAGTTTTATTCTTAGTCACTAAAACTTAGAACTGACTCAAAAAACTCATCAGTATAGAATAAATTGTGGTATATATTCTGTAAAAAAAAAAAAAAAACACACAACTTAAACAATGAATTTAATTGTTTACATGGTATCATCTACTCTTATCTACAAGGTATAAATATCTCAATTGTCTCAAATCCTTGCCAACACTTAAGTCATGTCAATGATTTTAATTTTAGCCATTCTAGTTACTATAAATTTTGATATTTTATTTTAATTTATAGTTTCATGAAGGCTAACAATTAAATATAATTAATTTAAATGACCAGAAACATAAAATGAACAAATTATCAATCTATACACAACACCAGAGATAAATGCTTAGACTATTTATTAAAAAGTAAATATTATACTACTTCATATATATATATAATATATATATATATATATGAAGACCCAGAACATGATCAAGTATCCTGTAAAGACAAATGTCTTAGTAACTAAATCACAGCTAAAATGGCACTTTCTGGAACTAGGCTATGTTTTATAATCTTGACAGGAACAAAGATTACATAAATGTATATTTGCCAGAACTATGTACACTTCAATAGGATGCGTTTATTTTACTTTATTTTATTTTGTGGTTGTTTTATATATTCTTGGGGGGTTTTTTTTGTTTTCAATACATTCAAACCACAGTTTCCCTTTCTTCCATGTCTCCCAGTACCCACTTTCCCTCTCCCCCCAGTCCACTCCACCTCCACTTTCCTTAAGAAAAGACCAGGCCTCCCAGGGTTACCAACCAAACATGGCATATCAAGTTGCAATAAGACTAGGCACATCCCCTCCTATTAAGGCTGGATGAGCCAACCCAGTATGAGGACAAGGATGCCAAACTCAGGCAAAAGTGTCAGAGACAGCCCCGACTGCCACTGTTAGGTGCCCCACAAGAACACCAAGCTAATAAGCAACCATAACACATATTCAGAGGACCTAGCACAGTTCTGTGACTGCTGCTCCAGTCTCTTTGAGACCCTATGAGCCCTGCTTAGTTGATTCTGTGGGCTGTGTTCTTGTGGTATAAGCATTTTAAATGTAAACTTGGCCTCCATCAAATCATCTTAAAAATGAAAGCAGAACCCTCTCAGCTTGAGAAATGTGTACTCTCTTCTCTGCTCCCTGGAGTAGCATGAGCTCATTTTCCAGCTGAAAAAGTGATGTCGTTATTTATAAACAAATGTCAGCTTCTGCCTTGATGCCAAAAAGGAAGTCAGTATCGTATGCCCTCAAGGTTTTTGATGGGTGGGGTGAATATGTGTCAGAAAAGGAGCAAAGGATATCAAGGAAGCACCGAGCTGGATGAGGAAGGGGGTGGGGTGTATGTAAGAAAACATCAGGGCAGGGGGGTAGTAAAGATTTATTCTGGTCTTAGAAAGGGGCATGCCAGGACGTGTTTCCATTAAGAAGATAATCTCAGGGTGTGGGCTCGAAGGAAAGATCAAAAGGAAATGATTTGCTTTAATGAAAAACCTTTGCAGTCACTGAAGAGCCATCTCCCTAAGACTCTGCTCAATAAATTGCCCTAAGGCCAACTGGATTTGTAGAAGCCTTTTAAATAATCTCATGAAGTATAAGATTGCCATGTACTTTGTACTGTACTATCTGACTAACTCAGAGCTTGAGGTGAACCCCACCACCTTTAATGTATCTGGCTTGAAGGAGAGTCCGGGCTGCTGTTTGAACACAATGTTCAGAAACAGAAAATGCAAAATTATTTTTCCTTCATGACACTGGCTTCCGTGGTGTAATTCATAAAGCTCCTAGTTGGAGCATCCTAGCCTAAACAAAAAGAGCCAGACAGCCTCAAATTAGTCCAGCTGATTTATACTAGTTTACACATGACCTTCTTTTTTTCTAGTATCTTTGCTGGCCGCCTGACTGATTCTATGTTCCCAACACCTGCATGAAGGAAAGAAATAAAATAAGAGTGGTCTCCATGAGTTATTTCTCTTAGTGTCTCCATAAATCTTGAGAGGGATGTTGCAACTCATAGTGAAAAAAAGGAAAGATGCAGCTGCTGCCTGTGAGAAGTAGGGATTTCTCTGGCTTTTATCAATAGCAACTTCCGTGATGTTTATTTCCCTTAGCAATTTCTTTCAAGACACTGATTGACTTCTCTTCTGTTTTCTTTCCTCCTAATCAACTAGGAACAGAGTTGATAGCACAACCGTGTACTTGGACATCTGTAAGTCGTGGAAATGAGCCTCCACTGGGGCAAGGCTAACAGGTTCAAACTCCAGCACTGCCACTCTACCATCTGCACCAGCTGTCTGACCGAAAGTCTGTCAATTGAAGGTTTTAAAACTAAATTTCATATGAGGATGATAATTACGTTTAGTGAAAAGGCTTGCTATGCATGAGCTAACACTTGGCAAACACATATACTATGCCTCTGAAAGGGCACAGAGCTTGGCTTTGTAAGCTATTGTTACTTATAAGTTGTCACTCTTAACTTCTTGGGAGAACTTCATCACAGGATACTACTTTTTATCCTATCTATGAGTGCTCTTGAAATTATAGGTTTCCTTCCCTCAGCTAAGTCATTTATCACTGTGCCTTACAATCGTAAGCCTTCAACTACTAGTTCTTCAAATTAATCTGGATGTCAGAATATGCACAAAACAGACATTATGATGTCAGTAACTCAGGATAGTAACAATATCTAATTGTGTTTTTTCTTTCTTTTTGCCTGAGACTTCAGAAAAAAAGCTCAGGGTCTTAACTGAGAGTCTAAAGCCCAAAAATGTACTTTGAGCTAGTAGCATAAAATTGTGACCTTTGGTGGATACCAGGAAAGAGAAGGGTCCCATCTCTGGTATTTGTCTAGGACCATGTATTTATCTAGTTTTCATGGTAATCCTCATAGATTTCTGGATATGACTCACCCCTCTTTTTGCTGACATCTTATTCTGTCTTTCCTAATCAGGTCTCAACCTGCCTCTTTATTTTCAAGCATACCCTTTCAATTCATTTTTAGCACCTAGCTTCTTCCAAAAGAACTGACGCAATTCTGTCTACATCAAATCATAGTTTCCTCCCTTCTAGGTAAGCCTTACACAATGTTTCCTGTCCAGACCCTGTCATACTACCTTAGGACTCCATTAGAGGCTGGATCATGCTAGGTACTAGAGAAGATGTGGGAGATGAAATGTATAAAGAAATCTCTGTCTACAAAAGGCTTATGATTTTTTAGAGAAATGGTATAAACATGAAAGTTAGAGTTAGTTCATAGATAAGAATAAATTCCACATCTACTGTATGCAGAATAAGCTACTGGGCCTGAGATACAGAATAGTCTTAAAGCTCCAGTTACCTGCTCTCTTGGTAAGCTTCATCGTTCATGTCAACTAGAGAGCATTATTCAAATAGATCAGCGAGCAAAAACAATCACCAAGGGTGAGTCATTAGAGAATGCTTTTCAAAGGAAGTGGAACTTAATAAGATCTTGAGGGAAACTATAGTCTAGTGAAACAGCAAATAGGAGGAGGGCGTGTAGGGCATTCCAGACTGGGGAACTGTGCACAGAGGTGTGGCCCCAGGAATGCTAGGAGGTTGTTTAGAAATGAGTATACTGATGAAGAGCATCTGAGACGGAAAGTTTTAGAAGAATTTGGAGGCAAATCTAAGGGATTTTATTTGCTCCTGTGACTGTTTCACAAAAACCCTGGGACTCTTCTGTCCACACTGGGTGGGAAAAGAGATCAGTTGGGAGGCAGCCTCTAAGCAGGCCAGGATCAAGGGCTTTGATTCTACTAGAACCAGATGCATCACCTTTTTCTCCTGTTTGTTATGTTATATAACGAACCTTAAAAGAAAGTCTTCAATTTGAAATGTATATGTATGTATAATATTATGAAATGCTTCATTATGTTTTTGAAGTCCTATTATTGACCTACGATTTACCTTCCTCTATTGTTGTCCCAGTTTTCCAGTGGTTTTCTTAGACATCTGAATAGAGTAAATAGGATGCTACTTTCACTTTACAATCTACCAAATATTTAAAAACAGCTATCACATGCTCATAGGGTTTTCTTTCCAAACTAATCAACCTATGTTTCTTCTTATGTCCTTCTAATGATAAAACAAGGAGTTCTCTCAGCATTAAGCCTGGTTCTGCAACATGCTCTACCTAAGCCATCTTCTCCTTCTTCTCTTCAGGCATAGTCACTGTACCAGAGCAAACACCTATTAAAGAAAATTTTAAATGCACAAATGGAAAGCTGTCACTACAATAATGGTGACTCCCTGTTCCACAAGTTACTGTAACTTGGGAATGCTGATTGCAATATAACCAGTGCAGTCAATTAGTTCTCTCCCTTATAAACACCCGGAGCCAAAAAGAGGTGAGTCTATTGAAGGCAGAAGTATTATAGTATTTATATAGTGCAGGACAGGTCTGGATTTGTATCTACTTCTGCATACTAGCCAGATGACTTTGACAAACCACTTATTACAGAAACTCAGTTCCTCTTTGGTAAATGAAATGTAATAAAAATAACTAATTCATGAACTCATGTTCATTAAATCAGGTGCTGTATGTGACTGCTGCATTCCTGCGAATGTCAATCAACGTAAAATGACAATTGCTGTCTTCATTACCTCACTGAGGTTAAGTGCACACCTCTTTCTAATCTTTATTTCACCATGGTTTCACTTCCTCTTCCTGGACACGAAATTTAAACATGTATTCATCAAGTCTCACCTTTCCCATTGATGACAAAGAGACACCTCCTTCAAAGACATTGACGGCATCATTTTCTCTGGATGGAGATTAAAGAAAGAAATCACCAACAATGAACATGACTTCTATCTAAGGTTTTGTTTATCTTTTTATGTGTAAGTGTATTGCTAATATTCAACCCTAAGATGTTGGTGCTGTGTCCTAAATAATAAACCTCCTCTTAGTTTAGCAGAACAGTATCCCCTTTGGGCATGAATGTGAAAGGAGAAAGTGGGAGGAGCATGGAAGGCCTTGGAGGGAGAGAATGAAGAAATTATAGAATTAGGTTTTAACTTAAAAATTACAAAATAGTGTCCCTTTCAAATCAATATAGGAACCAATTAATTAATCTACAATTCCTACTCCATAAGGCCCTAAAAGAGGGATTCTAAGAACATAACCAGAGGTTGGATAGAGGAGAAGATAGAATAGACAGTTTTAGAAACACAGAATGGGGCCAATTAAGAAAACCTCCTCTTATACTCCTGTTACAAATACTATGTCAAACCTCTTTTATAGTTATTTTTGACCTATATTATATTATTTAAAGGGCACAAGTTTTCTAATTTCAAATTTCATCACATAAAATAATATACCTTCTTATTTTGTTTGAAACCTCCTTGAGTTATAAATCATACCATGTATTTCATATGATCCTGGATTTTGTATGGAAATCTAGCATTTCTCTAGATTTTTGCTTTGACATCTAAACCTCAGGTATTTCCACACACAGGCTTTGACTCTCTAGACAGAGCAGTCACAAGCATTGTATTCTACTCTAGTATTCCATGGCCTGTATGATACCTAATCTTCTATCTGCAGGAACACTTTTGATAGCCCTTGTAGTCCACCAGCCAAAAACTGGGTGACCCTTCTGAGTTAGAGTTTGATTAATTATTAAGGTGAGAATTTTGGGATAGTATGGGCAAAATGTAATGGGAAAAGTGTAATCAAGTGTCCCAGTCTCCAGAAATACACTTAGAGCTTCACTAGGAATAGAAATAAAGCAAATGTAGGAAAAGGTTGTACGTATCATAACAAATCATTACAACTTGAGTTATCTTTCTACAGATTTTTGCTTAAACTACAAATTATGAATCAAATTCTAACTAAAGTATCCTGCCACCCCTTCCTATCTCAATTGCTAATTTTTTCTTTACTTTTCTCTTCGTTTTACCTCTCCATGTCAGTATTCACTTAAATACTATGTGATAGTTACATATTACAACATGGAATCATATACTGTATACATACACATGCACATACAAATACACATATGCATACACATACATATATACATATACACTTATACATACACACACACACACACACACACACACACACACACACACACACACACATATATATATATATATATATATATATATATATATATATAAATTGTTCTCATTTTTTAATTGTTCTCTTGAAACTTATATGTACTGACATGTGCAAAAATTAAGGCACTGGTAAAAAGACAGCAACTGGACTGAAAATATATTTTAGTACATTTGGGAAGCTTTTTGTCAGAATCAGATACTTTTAAGTAAGACTTACTGAATCCCATCAGACTTCATTTTCAAGGAGCATCCTTTTTTTACTCGCTCTTATGAGGTTGTATCATTGAGAATAATGAAGGAGTGTCCTAACCTAGGGACAAAACTTTGGACTCGTTAGATGATAAATGGCTGTCCAATGTAGAATATATTACATAAGCTATTATATATGAAAACAAAATAACCTTTAGCACAGACAACTCAGAGCATACATAAGCAAAAAAACTGAATGAGAAAAAGTCTTGAAAGTGATATGTTACCCAAGGAAGTATAGAAGGTAGTTGGGAAGTATCGTCTACTGATGCAGGGATAGCTTGAAGGTAGGCCTCTCAAGATCACCAGATGTCAAGATTGAAGAGCCCTGGGAACATTCCTGGCATGTAGTATGGCCTGGGAAGGAGAATCAGGGGTGAAAGTAACATATTTGGATTTGCAAAAACGAACAACTCCTTTTGCCAAACATGTTTTTCCCCTCAGCTTTCAAAGTAGAATAGGAAATGCAATCCATATGGTTTGGACGCACTTAGGCTCAATTATGAAGAGCTTTAAGACATTTTCTAACTTCTCAAGGTTTTAAGCCCTTTTCCTCCCTAAAGAACAGGAAGTCTTAATTTTCCTAGCTTGAGGGAACTTGCAAATGCAAACGATTTATGTTGGATTTTAATATGAGGGTTCATGAGTTTAAAGTCAGAAAGATTTGCTATAATCCAGTGTCAAAACTATTGCCAGTGATGTGTCATTCTGCTCTAGATGTTATATCTTTCAGAAAAATTCTGACTTGATTTTTGTCTTGAAATGGAAGAGAACATATTTTGAAAGAAGAAAATGCAGGAGGGTTAGAATTTATAGAAGAGTTATGATGGTTCCAGCTCAGTTATACAGCTGAACAAATCACCTCCATATGGTAACATAGCTATGGGTATTTTTTTATTATTATTTTTACATATGTAAGAGGGAAGAAATCTCTGACCACGTTAATAAGTACACTATTTGATTTTTAGTCCTTATCTAATACCTTAGATTTGAGAAGATTGTTGCACTTAGGGCAAAGATTTTTTTGTTATTGTTGACTTTCCTCTGACATGTCCCCAATTTTTGCAATTTTATTTGATTCACCAACAAGAATTATGGCCTTATACCTGGAAATACAGTTCATTACTTGTACCATAGATCATAAGAAGGTTACTCTTTTCTGGAATCAATAAAAAAGGAAAGGTCAAGATGGAAACTTAGACAAAAGATGGAATCACAAAGATGTTGTTTTATAGCTAGTTTTATCAATCCTAGATACTAAGTGTTAGCAATGCTGCTCCACCTTGACACCTACCAGCAAAATAATTAAAGGTGGATTTGATCCATTCAATTGCACAATATATGAAAAGATTATAGCACCTCCTCTGTTTGTACAATGTGGGTCAATATAAAATAAAACTTTGGCCCCTGTGTGTATCTCAGTGTTATAAGGCTTGCCTAGGATAAGCAAGACTCTGGATTCTGTCCTAGTATTAAATAAATAAATAAATAAATAAATAAATAATTTTTATTTCAGTTATTGTGTGTGTGTATGTGTCTGTCTATCCATATGGATGTATGTATGCAAGCATGTATGTATGAGTGTACAGGAAAAGATGCATTGGGATGCTGGAGAGTATATGCTCAGAGACCAAACAAGGTGTCAAACCCCTCCGAGTTGGAGTTAAAGGCATTTTCAGGACAACCAGCTCAGAAGTTGAATCTAAAGTCTGATTTTTATGATTACGTAGAAAGTAATCTGAAGCACTGAGCTATCTCACTAGGTCCCGTTTTTAATGTTTTTAAGACTCTATAAAAAGATACGTACCTATATAATCATATGTATAATTCTAATTTATTCCTTAATATCCTCAACCTCCACTGTGTCTGACTCCTACTTACATGGAATGTACAGTTATCAACAGGTCAACTAAAGTTGGAAAGTTTTGACCACAGAAAATACCGTGGTCATAAAACATACAATGCCATAACTTCTCACTCTTCTCTGGTTTCTCAGTCACTTTCAAGTTCAAATAAAGAAATTTATTTTATTTTAACCTTACATTTCTAGCCCCTATGTGGTCTGATTATCCTAAAATAGACATTTTTGTCTTTCATATTCTAGTAGCTGGGTCCAACTAGTTTGTCTGGTATCATTCCACCTGTCTAGAAATAAACAGTAGGGGTGCTTAAATGTAGGTCTCTTGGCACCATGATAGTTTCTATTATAATTAGGACTCCTGCCACAGCTACTATGAGAGTTCTTTGCTTACTTTGACTTCAAGGATTATTTTCTTAGAATAGTCATAATACTAATTTCCTTGGTGAGGCTGGATTATTGAGGGATGGAGACTGGCACATTCTGTTGTAGGAAGAATGACTAGTATTAACAGAAGAGTAATCACATTAGAGACTTTGCACTAAAACAAAGTGATTGAAGTAATATCCAATGTGAAAAGAACATGACTCAAGTCATTTAGCTTTTTTTTTAATTTATTTATTTAGTTATTTAAATCACATCATAATTTACTTATTTACATAGAGGTTATAAACACAAAACGGCAGGATGTGGGGGAGGGAATGGCACTGGAGCATAGGTATTCAGGGGGAGTACAGATACGTTTCAGAACAGGGTATCAGCTGGGTGTAGGTTCAGGGGACAGGTCACTATGGCTCTGCCTATGATTCACTTGTCCTTATCTAAGTTGATACTGTCCACTGAGGCTGCCTATTTATAAGACCTATGACTACTAGGTCTGGTAAATAGCTTTAAGAATATCTTATTCTAACTGTGTAGCTCGGTCTTCATGTGGGATTCCTAACAGTGGGAGCTGGGGCTGTCTCTGACTGTGTTGCCTACCCTTGGGACATTTTCCTCCTATTGAACTGCCTAGTCTAACCTCAATCAAAGAGGATGTGCCTAGTTTTAAGGCAACTTGATGTGCCAAAGCTGGTTGGTATCTGTGGGATGCCTTGCCTTTTCTAAGGAGAAAGGAAGAAGGAATGGATGGGGGGAGGAGATGGGAGGGAGAAGTGGAAGGAGACAAGAGAGGGGAAACTGAGATGTAAAGTTAATTAATTAGGTAGGTAGTTAATTAAAAGTGGGCGAAGAAAGGAAACCTTGTACTAGTTTAGATCTAAGATGTTCTCCCAAGGGCCTTGTGGACATCTTGGTTCTATTCAAAAGTAGTGAAACAAACCCCTAAGAGATGGGACATAGTGGGAGACTTTAGGTCTTTGAGAATGTGTTCTTGGAGATAGTGAGACCTTGGTTCCTTACTCTTTCTCTTTCCCAGTTTGACCATGAAGTAAACAGTTTTTCCAGATTCTTCTGCATGATTTACTGGGGCCTTACCCATCAGAGGCTGAAAAACAACACAGCCAACCAAGTATAGACCGAAACTTCCAACACTGTGAAACAAAGTAAATATTGCCTTTCTTAAGTTGATTATCTCAGGTATTTGTTATAACAACAGAAAGCTATTGGCAGGCAACCACATGAGGAAGATTCTGTTTTTATTTCCACTTTAATAATGAGAAACTATAATCTCAGAGTAGTTCAGTCACTTCCTAAAGTTGACATTATTAGTAAGATGTAGACACACACAAAAAAAAGAATCCAAAGCCTCTGAATCCATATCCAGTGAGTGTCCTTTGTCCTTACACTGGCAATCTACTGTGACTATTTTGAAAGGTTAACACAGTTTGTTTTTTTTTAAATCCATTGTTTTGTTTCCCTGATTAACTCACTTCTTTCAAGACAGAATTCTCTTTATTCCGGTGTAATGGTTTTCCTTTAGTTGGTATGCCATAGTTTTGAACAAGGAATTTAACCCATCTGAGGCATGATGTTTCTCATCAATGAACCAAAGATAATATTACAGCGTATTTGTACATATTAAATAGGGTAACATTCTTTATATGTGTGAAGTGATGTTGTCCTTCGGGAAGTTAAATCTAACTGGGAGTTCACAGTAATCCAGACAGCTCTTTTTTTGTTACAAAAAACAACATCTGGAAGATATATTAGAAATACCTGGGAAGTGTGGAGCAAAGAAAATATTTTTGCATTTCTTTATTGTTAAAAGTATCATTTTACTCTGGCAGTTCTTTCTAGAATCTCAAATTAAGCAGGAAAATTGGCAGTATGTTTAAATCTATCCTTTCTTTAGAAAGGACTATGTCAGCCCAGAAGCCAGAGCATAACTGAGCAACTATTTCTTTGGACACATTTCCAAGATGCAGTTAAGTTAGATAAGCCCTTAAAATTAGAAAATGATTTATTTAAACAGCATCCCTAAACATGTACTTTGTGTACAACGCTTAAGACAAGAAGGTAGGTGAAAGATAAAGAGCAGTTTCTACATTCAAGAAACTACAGTCAAGAATGTAGTACATAAAACTAAAGGTGAATCATGAGAAATTTTAAAGCATTATCAAGGAGAACATCATCCTAAGGTCAATGTAAGCCACTGAAGTTTTAAACAAGGGTGTGGCCTAATCAGATTTGTATCTTATGTGGATCACTAGTTGCAGTTTAAAGAATGGAGTGTAAAGAGCAAACCACTGACTCAGGCAAACCAATCAGAAAGATGTTGCAATAATATGTGAGATGATGACAATCTGGATGGAGTTACCAGCAATGGACACATAGAAAACCATATAGCACACACCAGGTGCAAAGACTTCTTATCTTATCAACAAGACAGAAAAGCAGTAGGGAAGTAACTTTCAGGAAATACAGGAGCAAAGTCTCCAAGCCTTCACTATAGATCTGAGTCCATTTCTAAAGCCTGACTGAGTGTATAAAACAAGTATTGAGAGAACTATGCATTGGGCTTTTGGTTGGTTGGTTGGTTTCTTTCTTTTAATATGGAATCTCACTTCATAGTCTTGGCTAGTCTGGAGAATAGACCAGACTGACCTTAAGTTTAAAGATGCACTTGCATCTGTTTTAGTTTATTAAACAATGTTAGTTATATAGTTTTTATGAAAGTACACATGTTCTAGATAACTGAGAGGAAAGGGGGAGGAGAGAGAGGGAAAGGAAGAGGAAGTGGAAAAGGAATAGAAGGAGG
The DNA here is from genome assembly GCA_021653895.1 of Mastomys natalensis. Classification (NCBI taxonomy): domain Eukaryota; kingdom Metazoa; phylum Chordata; class Mammalia; order Rodentia; family Muridae; genus Mastomys; species Mastomys natalensis. The sequence goes on along the minus strand of JAJTUV010003377.1, from coordinate 35,332 downwards.
AGAAGGAAGATTATGAAAGGAAAAGGCATTAGATTTCACTTGACTTCTCTCCATTTAATATGATTTAAGGTTAAAAGAACACTGAGTTTCACATCCTTCTCTCTCTCTCTCTCTCTCTCTCTCTCTCTCTCTCTCTCTCTCTCTCTTTTACATGCAATATTTTCTTTTTTCACATTTTTTATTTATTCATTTTACATCCCACTCTCTGACCCCTTCTAGGTCACTCAATCTTATCCTTTTCCCATTCTCTCTTCCCCTTCTCCTCTGAGAATACATACATATATTACACAGTACATAGCATATGCCATTATCCTCCCATGTCCTTGGATAATTGATTCTAGAATACTCTAAAGACACCAAAATCTATGAATTCTCAAATTTATTCCTTAATATTTTGTAGTTCTTGTATATAAACTATGGGCATTCTCTCACATAATTCAAATAATTTCTGCATTATTTACAACATCTGATATAATTTAAGAAAGAGGTCATAAATTTGAAATGGAATTATAGCGAGACAAGGAAGGAAATGAAACAGGGGGAGGTGTAAATGATATAAACATTTTAAATTAAAAAATAATATAATGTAAATAATATATAAATGGCTGTTATGCCATATGTTTGTAAAAATTAGTGCATCAATAGGCTTGGATTGTTCTTTTGCAATATGTTCTTTGTACACCTAAATAAGTACAGATATGAAACCCTATGTCTATGTATGACTATGGCAGACGGACTTTGGTATGTATTTCTTCACAATATACACAAAGGAAGTCATTACATGGTGATAAAATAGGAAATTCCTCAGGAGTTTCAGTGTTACCATCAAGACAGATCATAGGTTCAGAACATGATAAAGCAGTGGCATCCCTTGTTTCAAACACAACCTCTTCCATAAAGTACAATACATTCATTCCACTTAGGATCAATCACTACTTCCACTCAACTTTCACTGACCTTTTCTTCTCCTGATATACTTAAGCTAGTTTCCATTTATAACACACTAGCTTAAGTCTCTAGTCTTCCTGACCATTCTGTATAGTTCTTTTTTCTTGTAATCAGGAAAGAGTTAGTTTCTTCAGTAATTTTTCAACTGAGAATTTTATTCCGTGGGGTCATGTTCACATACAGTGAACCCTTTGCTTCAGAAAAATTTCCAAACTGGATTTTCTCAATAACTGTTTTATATCAAATGCAGCTGTGAAACAAAGTTGATGGGAATTTGATAATTTAGCCAAATGCATGTTGTTGGGGTTTATTTTAATTTTATCCATTCAATAGCTGATTTGTTTTCTGTTGGATTTCTAGCTAATTGGATTGCTTGGTTTGTTTAAAACAATTGTCCTCTGGCATAATTTACAATGGTGAAGATTATGCTGCTGTCATGACAAACTTTCTTTTCTCTTTTCATCAAAATAAAGAGACCACTGGCTCCAAAAGTACAAAAGCAGCTAAGCTTCCATGTGTTTTGCCAGTTCTAATGAGTCATGACTTCCCTTAAGGGTGTGAATTCTAGCATACTTCGATGTAATTACGGAAAGCAGCAGAGAGGTGAAAACACTGGATATGTAATATGGAGCTCCTGAAGAAAGCATTAGGGTATAGTTAAAAGCACTGGGGTGGAAATAGGAAGTTCAGAGATCTATGTATGGCATATCATTAATGCTACTCTCTGATAGAATCGTAATAGAATTTTATTATAATTGTTTAGAGCCTTAGAGTAGATTTTGTGGATTTCACTATGATCTGACATGATCTTATCTGGGACACAGAATATTATATGTCAGTGATTTAGGAGGCTGCATCTGTATTTTCACTAGAGAGCCAAAAAATTACACAACATATAGCAAACTAAAATTAAAGCCAATGAAGTCATAAATTTCACATTTCATCCAAACTATGATAAGATGGTGTGTTTTCTCCTACATTCCATTTTCTTTAGCTTATTTATTAACTGGCAAATGAAAGCATAAAATGGCATGCATTGATGTAGTACTGCATGACACTTTTATGCTATGTATGCATATTGTAAATATTGAAATTAGCTTAAAGATATCTGTTTTCTCAAATATTGATCATTTCATTGTGGTAAAAGCAATGAATATCCTTTTTTCTGACTTATCAAACTATTTGCAATATCAACACCATCTATAGATTTTTAACCTGATAGAGAGGGCATGAGGAGTTGGAATATGGCTCAGATTGTAAGGTGATTGCCATGGGAAAAAAAGAACCCAATTTCAGACCCCCAGAAACCATGTAAAAGCTAGCATGTTACCTCAGCACCAGGGAGTCAGAAACAGTCAGATCCTTGGAGCTCAGGGGCCAACCAGAGATCCTGTCTCAAAACCACAAAGTGGTGAGCAATTAAATCAAACATCCTAATGTTAACCCCTGGTTTCCCTAATTAGAAGACACACACGCACACACACGTACACACACATACACACATACTCGAACACTCACACACACACTCATTCATGAACACAAATAAGCACAATCCCACATGTATACATACATACACAGTATAAACATATTTTAAAAAAAGACAAAGAGCATGGGCTTTTCATGTTGGACATATTTGCATTCCAATTCTATGTCCACCATTTAGTAGTGACCTTCAGGTAAGCTTCATAGTCTCTTTAGTCCACAGTTTGTTTGGGTTTTTTTTTTTTTTTTAAATCAGGCATGTGGGAATTGTGGCACATCCTTTATAGGGATTTTATGTTAAATAAAATAACTTACGAAAATATCTGGAACACTATTTGGCTTGGGGAATAATACACTCTTTGAATATTACTGCTCTGCTCTTCTTTGAAATAATTTGGCTTGCAGTTATGAAATCTTTGTTTTCCACTTCATTTCAGTAGACATCAGTTTGTTGGGAGAACCATTTACTATTTCACTTTGAAATCAACAGTATTCTCAGGAATGCATTCTTATTTCAGGTAGGATCAAATTAACATTGTTTTACATTCTAAAAATTATAAAAAATGAGGAATTTTAATGTTTTAGAATAGCTAATAGACTATAGAGATGACTGAACCATCATTAAATGTAGGCTTTGAAAAAATAAAAGTTACAATTGAGAGCTTTGTTGTGCTTTATATTTTAATTACATGTTTCCTTAGCAATTAGGAAGGTAGAAGGTTATCTATGTTCAATTTTTTAAAGCTGTGTAAATTGGGTCAGACATGATGGCATGATGCATAACTGTAATCCCTGGATACTTGAGAAGCAGAGAATGAGTTCAAGGTCACTTGAGCTATATAGTGAGACTGCCACTCAAAGAAAAAACAGCAGACCCAGAAACAATATGGTACGTATTTATTTATAAGTAAGTGTTAGCTATTAGGTAAATGATTATCAAGGTACAATTCACAGACTCAGAGAGATTAGGTAAAGACAGCTCAGATGGGTGCATGGATCTTCCTGGAAAGGAGAAAAAGAGTAGATTTGGGAGATGGAGTGGGTATGGGGGCTGATGGAGACAGGAGTAGGAGGGGATCGGGTATAAGGGAAACTGATGGAGGAAGAGAATGATGGCAGAGACAGCTGGAATTGGGGGCATTTGGAGTGTGATGTGGAAACCTAGTAGAGTGGAAATTTTCTAGAATCTGTAAGAGTGATCTTAGTGAGGACTCCTAGTAATGGAGGATAAGGAGTCTCAAATAGCCATCTCTTGTAGCCATGCAACCCTGTGGGGCAGGGATGGGGGTGCTTTGTAGATCCCTAAACAACCTAGTCTGATGCTAGGAGAGATGACCACTCTCCAAAAACTGACAGTTGGCTCCCACTGCCAAGAAACATCCACATAGCTCATTGAACAGGAAAGGTGCTTGCATAGAACCTTCACCCCTATGTTCTCATCTCTTAGGTGTGGGAAGGTATTCTTCAGGCTCTGGAAACAGAAACCTGAACACCAACCCACCTATAAAACTCTTAGCTACAGAGTCTATCCTACCTGCAAGATATGCTGGAGCAATGGTGGTGTAGAATTTGTAGGAGTGACCAACCAATGTCTGAGCTAATTTGAAGCACACTCCTCAAGAGGGTATCCATGCTTGACACTGATTAGATGGCCAGGAACTGAAGACTGGATAGCCTACAGACATAGGATAGAATCAAATATAACTGGCAAAAAAAAAAAATGAAATGATTCCTAATGATATTCTGCTATACTCACAGATTGGTCCCTTGTCCAGATAGTTTTCATCTGGTAGCAGATGGGTTTATCAAAACATTAAGCACAGAGTCTAAATTGGGGTCTCCATCATGTCTCTCTTCTTAGAGATTTGAGAACCCCTTGAAAGACAGGGAGAAAAGATTGTAGGAGTCAGAGGAGATGGAGGACACCAGGAGAACATGGCCGAATAAATCAACTATGCAGGCCCCTCCCATGGGCTCACAGAGACTGGAATAGCAGGCATAAGGCATGTATGTGTCTGCATTAAATACTCTGCTTATATGTTATGGCTGTTAGCTTGGTGGTTTTGAGGGACTCCTAACAGTGGGAGCAGACGTGTTTCTGGCCCTTTTTACTTGTTCTTGGGAGCTCTTTTCCTCCTATTGGGTTAACTTTGTCCCGCCTTGATATGAGGGCTTTTGCCTTGTCTTATTGTATCTTTTCTGCTGTGTTTGAAACAAAAAGAAAAAAAAACAACATAATAAATCATTTTTGATGACTCTTTTCAGTACATACTTTTGTAGACTTTTTATGGATATTTTTATAAGAGGTAGGCAGGTTAAGGCAGGGTCTGAAGTAGTCTAAGCTGACCTTGAACTTGAACTGTAGCTGATCATGAACTTGAACTGCTCATCACACTACCTCCACCTCCTAAGATTACAAGTATGCACCACCGGGGCCAATCACCATCCTTTACTTTTACTCTCCGAGGGGACACATATGAACAACTGACTGATAAACTTGGTTTAAAAAACAATAACTACATTATTATCTTAGTTCTGTCATTTTTTTTTCTCTTGTTAAGTCTGCCCAAAGAATCCTTGGATTAGCTTCTGTTTCTCAGTGCCACAGGTTATACATTGGCTGACATGTGAAGGAGAAGGGCTATCCTAAACTAATTCATCTGAGACTGGGTGAGTACATTAAACTAATTGTGGGGATGAGTTATCAGGCTCCCACATTTAACCAGATGCTTGCTACTAATAAAGTTGATATCTACTCACCTGATTATTGACTTGTATATTTCTCTAGTCCTAGGGTAAAGGAGAAATGCATTTATCATGTGCATTTCCTTACTTCTTCTAGGGAGTACAAGAAAGATGAGTGGTTTCTTCCACAGATATAAATTTAAAACACTACATGAGAGACAGGTCAGTGTGAAGTAGCACATTTCTGTTTCTAACATCTTTTCTTTAGTATATGTTGCAAGATTGCAGCTAATGGTCTTCTTCACATTTATTAGGAGGAAATTGGCATTTAAAGCTGGAATGTTCTTTGCAATGACCGGTGCCAACTTTTTTCTACAGAATTATGGGAAGAAAGCCAAATCAATGAAACAGCTGAGGAAAGGTTGATATACAAAAAAAATTAATGTTCGCAATTTGGAAATGGATTGGAATCACATACAATGGTTGGCGTCCAAAAAGAATTCTCTTTTACATGATTAAAAGAACATTTTGAACCAGAACCAAACACAAATGCGGTGCTAAATAGAATTCAGATGGTCACCTTCGAACCCTAAAGGGAGAGAAAGCAGCACTCTCACTTCATTTTGTTGTTGTTGGTTTAGATCGATTTCCTAATTTATGGGTAGGAGTGTTTGGCCAGCGTGAATGTATGTCCACCATGTACATGCCTGATACTGGAGAAGTTCAGAAGAGAGGAATGTTTCCCATGGAACCAGAGTTATGGGTGTTTGGAAGCTACCATGTAAGTGCTGAAGAACTGAACCCCAGTCCTCTACAAAAGCAAAGACTCTTTACCCATTGAGCCATCTCTCCAATCTCTAAATTTTAATTACTGGTAAAATAAAAACAATCAATAGTATGGAATGGTTTTGAGTTATTTAGTGCTTGGTTAATGCTAACTACTTTTAGTAATAAACTACTTAAGAGTGAGTCTCAAGGGTTTTACAAAAGCCAAAGGCCAAAGGCTACTCCTATTTCACCATTTTCTCATGTTGCCAGCAAAAACAGACTCACTTTGACTTCTTAGGCTGCAGACTATGGGGAGAAGCTAATAAGAGTAACTTTATGGTAATATGCCTGTCTCTAGTAATTAATATATTCATATGAATATCATCTCTTCAAAGCCACACTTTATGAATTGATTTTAGTGATGCTACCATTCCATAAAATACACTCAGACACCTCCTTGGCAGTTACCTTACATTTTTTTTCTCATTTAATGGTGAGGATTGAACCTTGGGCCTATTGCATGTGAGGTAAGCATTCTCCCAATGAGCTATATCTCCATCCTGCTATCTATTTTCAAAATAATGACTAACTACACAAATCATGCAAATCTTTCTAAAGGCATTCAGTAAGCTCTGCTTTTGATTGCTTTATGATTATAGGAGAATACAGTACATCATTACTGTCCTGTATTTTCACAGAAACATTTAACAGAACACAGAACAATTCGTTATAGCTGAAAGAAATAACTTTAATAAAGATGCTACACAAAAGACAGTAAAGTGTGTATGTCTGTGCGTTACTCTATATAATAAATATCAGAAGACAGTTTTTTTAGTGTTACAAAATACAGATAGTTTTAAATAGGCATTAATGTATGTTTTTTAGAAGACAACAAGAATTTTTCTCAAAATAGACATCTTTTTCTTTCTTTCTTTCTTTCTTTTTTTTTTTTTTTTTTAGATAATCATTACTTTAGGATTTTATTGATGTCTCTTATGTACACAGATCAATGTGGTTTTCTATGTGCACGCAACCACATGAGGAACACACAGATAATGAAGTAGAGCATATCTAGACACTAAAAAAGCTCTTTCTGCTCACTATCAGTTATTATCTGTTTCAAAAAGAAACCATTCATTTTAACAATATTAACATAAATTTGAAGCAGTGATTTTTGAACTTTGCATAAATGGGATAATATATTATTTGAGAAGAGTCTCTGGATCCTGTACTTTAGCATCATGCTTTTCCTGCAACCCCTGTTCTGTTAATTGCTCTGTTAATTTCTATAGGGCATTATGTTACATAAGTGTACCTCACTTTATCTATGCATTCTACAAAGGAAAGATTTAGGGGATTTCCCAAGGTTTAATATTGTATTAGTTTCTAATGAACATAGAAACTCCTACAAAAGTCAACTTTCAAGTTGAGGCTGGCACATGGCTTAGTGCGTAAGAATGCTTGCTGCCCATGAATACTCAAGTTCTAATCCACAGTATTCATGGAAAAAGATAACTGTGATCACTTATACTCGTTACCCTACTGATGCCTGAGACTAACACAGAAGGATTGCTGAACCTTACTGGTTACCAACCTAGTTCCAAGTTAAGTGAGAGAGTCTGCCTCAAGTAAATACAGCAAAGAGTGATAGAAAAGGACTCCTAATGTCCTCCTCTGGCCTATATGTACCCACATGAGCACATGCACCTGTACACATATATATTTCACACACACACACAATTTTTGAGAAGTCAAATTGTTGCTTATATGGAATCATGTTTAGCTTTTAAAGATTCATTTTACTATTTTTAAGTGTGTGTGTGTGCATGCATGCATACATGTGTGTGTGTGTACATGTGTGTGTACACATATACATGCAGTAACGCAAGTGTCTGTGTGGAGGCCAGAGGTATCGAATCCTCTGGAGCTGGAGGCACAGGTGGTTGTGCTGTCTCTTTCCTGGGTGCTGGAGCTGACCTCAAGCTCTCTGCAGGAAGACTATGAACTCTTAACCACTAAGCCATTTCCCCAGCCTGTATTTTGACTCTTTTTAAATGCGTGTAACTCGAAAGAAGTTCAAGCAGGATATTGAAAAGATATTTATGCAGACATGTTCATAGCATGATTACTTACAAAATCTGAATGATAAAAGCAACTCATCCACTGAAAGATGAAAGTAACTGTAGTATGTACACACACAATGGAACATTCTTCAACTATGAAAGGAAAGGACATGGTAACATACTTCAATATCGTGAAGCTAAAATAAATTAATCAAAGTGAAATAATTCAATAAAACTAAAACACCGTATTATTCTGTTGTATTAGCTATATAGAGTAGTCAGATTCGTTGAAACACAATATATAATAGCAGCTTCCACTGTCTATAGAGAAAGAGGAATACGGAAAATTTTTCAAAATGAAGAACTCTATGGGTGGATGCCTAAGATTCTATATGCATTTAATACCTCTGAGCTAGATGCTTCAAAACGATTGCAATGATGTTATATTTTTTTATCTTGCCATAAGTAGAGTTTCTATAAAAATGATACTAAACACTTCTCAAAAGTGGTTGTACATATTTACACTTCATCTCTCATATAAGCTATTTTCCATTGTTCCATATTCTCATGAGGACTTGATAGCACTTATCCATTTAATGTCATCATGATAATTAATGTAGTGCGATTGGGTTATCCTTCCATTCTATACTTCCCTAATGGCTGACAATGCTGAACTCTAATTTTGTACTTATTTATATAAATCTTTTGCATCTTTTAAGCCCTCTGGTCCATATTTTGTTGGCTTCTTTTTTTCTTGATTTGTAGGAGTACTGTATATAGTTCAGATACAAGTCATTTGTCATATTAATGTGGAAGGAGAGAAAAAAACTCCTTAATACTGTCCCTCTGATCTCTACACATATGCCGCGGCACCCATGCTCACTCAAACATATTACACACACACTCACACCAACTAATCAATCAACCAACTATAAATCATAAATTAATAATTAACTATAAATTTGTGATATAATTATAAATTAGTGGCAAGTTAATTTTGGCTAATAAAAATTTAATTAAATAATTAATTGGTTAGCTTTCAAAAGAAAACCCTCTAGGGAGATTCATGAAGCAAGAGTCAGGAAATAGCCAGGAGTAATGATGAAATAAGGAGGGATGCTTAATCCATCAGGATGTCTGCAGTGGACAGACTATTCTTGTTGCCTTCTACTTCATACTTTAACACAAGGTCAGAGCCACAAACTACTGTCATTGTTTTAGATGGACATGATGTCTCAGCTAAGGCCTTATTTGATAGAACATCTACATCCCCAGTACAGTTTCTACCCTTTATGGTTTTCTGTACCTCCCTTTCTTATTCTATATTGTATGTGATCTGTGGGATCAGATAGTATGCTACAGTACTGGTTGCAAAAGAATCTAAAATCTAAACCTTTGTGTCTTCAGCCTAATGTGGCAGAAATTTAACTTCAGTCTGATTCTAGCAATAACTGTTTATTTGTCCTTAGTATTTCAGGTTCTGAATACATGAATAACTTGTGTATGAACCTCTCCCTGGCTTTCCTCAAGTTAATCCGTGCAGACAAATAATTATGATGCCCAAATACTGACCTAGACCTAAGATCCCTGGGTTCCATCCCCAGCATGAAAGAATGAAGCAAAGCTATGCGATGTCATCTACTTACTTCTTACCCTCATTTTGATGGAGGAGTTGTAATCTCTAAATCATAAATCTGTCTCAAGCTCATCTATCCTGTCCATCATTATAGTTTCTGCACTGGAGTTTCCTCTAAAATTGCAGTCTCTGGGATCCTAAAGTTGAAATGCTTCTCGTCCCTTAGCCTAGCATGAAAATGTAACCTTCAAATTCCCCTTTAGCTTCCTTTACAGCTTGTCTAATGTGCTAGGGTTCCAAAGTTCTTTGGTCATAACTCTAACGTGACATTAACAACATTCTGCTTTGCTGTGATTACTCACAAGATTTTTTCTCCCTCACAATGTTCTATAGCAAAATCCTCATCTTATTCCTTTCCTTATCCTTGGCACTTAGCCTTCTATCATATACATAGTAGAAAGCAAATGCCTACTGAATGGCTAGAAGGAGAACTGAGGAAAAGCACATGATCTTATACATACTCCAACTCTATCCGTCGATAGCAAGATCATACTGCTAATTCATTTTCATTTCTCTGGTTATTACATTCCATGAGTTTGATCTGAATTGCAAGAAACACATAAAAATCTACCTTATTAAATTTTTATATTGACAAAGCAATGTTATTAGATACACTCACATGTTCTGTAACTACCCACTATCCATCTATCTCCAGAGCTTTTTATATTGTAAGACAAAGATACTACATCTATCCAACAATTTTTCATTTTCTCACGCCCACTTCCTGAAACAAATACCATTATCTTCTGTGTCTTTGAATTTGATTACCATAGGTATTTCACGTGCATGGAAACATAAGGAACTTGCCCCTTTTTTATTAACCTATTTTTTAAACTCCAGAAATGCAACATTACTGAAAGAGTTACAGAATGCCACAACTTTCAAATAAAAGTTTCTCCTGCCAGGACATCTTCAAGTTTCAGGAGTTTCCCCAAGGAGCTCCTTATTTGAAGGGATGATGTGCATTTTCTTAATGGACAGTTTCCAGACCCCTAGAGAAAAGACAACACAGCAGCTGGCATTGCCTAGGAGAAGAAATTCCAGTTTAGATATGTAAGCTTTTCACTTATGCTGTTCTGTGGGAAAAAACAAACAAGTGTCAGGGAAGACAGTAAGCAAAAGTAAAGAAATACCAGAAACACGATTCCAATCATTCAGGGGAAGAATGTTATGTTACCCTCAAAAATTATTTTGCTAATGAAAAGATAAAGTTTGTACAGAGTTTTCCTTGTTGGTGAAGAGTGAAAATGAAATATTTATAATGTCCAAATTTTCTAATCTAATGCCTACATAAAATATCCAAAATGTAAAAGTTAAAAATGAATTCAAGCCACCAGCCACCAAATATCAACATCTCTAGTGGCTAATATTAGAAAGTAATCACTTCCTGGTGACCTAGAAGTGCTACATAACTGGACCTCTACTAACCTGTTCAAAGCATCTGCCACCATCCAGTTCTTTGTTCACTGCTCAGCCTTTGGTGGTGACTGTGAGCTTCAGACTATTTCTCAAACAATTGAATAAATCAGAGTTTAGGAGCATCAGTCTAATATAAGTCCTTTCTACAACTCTCTAAGAAGGATATACTGGAATGAACTCTTTTTGAGGACATACAATGAAAAGCACTAAACACATAAAACTTAACTCCAGAAAAACAAATGACACAAAATCAGAAAGACAGTAAGTACATTTTCTTGGATTTGTTTCATTTGTTTGGTTTTTTGTTAGATTTTGTTTGTTTGTTTGTTTGGTTGGTTGGTTGGTTGGTTGGTTGGTTGGTTGTTCATTGCTACAGTCCTGGAGTTGAACCAGAGACCTTGTACCTGGTAGAAAATCACTCAACCACTGAGCTGTATTTCCAGCCCTAGAACTTATTTTACTCAATGTCGTCAGAGCATACTTTTGCATGTCTTGTCAAATCTGAATTGATATATCTTGCTACAGATGTAATAAAAAATTATCCATATACCTGCTCTTCACAATGAACCTCTAAATATCTAGTAGTAACCCTGAATATGAACACTATTTTCACAGGTGTCTAAAACATCTTCATTCTAACTGATCTTTACTCTCTTCTGAAAAATAGATATACCTCCAGAGTAGCTTCACTATTATTACAATGGCCTAGATAATAACAAGTAAGTTCAGTGGTTTAGAAATGGTATATTTCAACTCAAGAACTACTGAACATAAAGGCCAAAAGCTCACTGTACAAAACTGGAAATAGAAAGAACAGGCATCCGAGTGGGAATGTATAACTAAGTTAGCAATAATTCCATTAGGTAAAGTGCCATCCCTACCTTTATTCTGATTTTTTAGTAAAATTAGCACATTTGAATAAAGTGGCATTTGAAAGAATGTAAAGGCATTAAAATTGCTATGCATGGAACATTAATATAAATAGTAGGTAACATTAACTAGATGCCTTTCTGTTCTCCTCACTATGCTAAACGTTTTATCAACATTATCATAATCTCTCAGCAATCTTCACAGTAGGGCCTATTATCTTCATTTTATGATTGAGGTTAGGCAATTTGCCCTAGACCATATAATTAATAAATAGCAGAGGTGAAAAGTGAGCTTAAGATCTGTCATATTTCAAAGCCCATGCTGCCAACTACTGTATTTATTGGCACTATCACTTTCACTCTCTCTGTTGCACATGAGTTTATTTAGACAACATTCAGATACAGCACACTTAAATTTAAGCATGAAAGATGTACTTTAAAAAAATAGAAGCCAGCAATGCTGGTATAGATCTGCAGCCCCAGCTACTCCGGAGGCTGAAGCAGAAGAAAGGAGGAATGGAGGATTAAGAGATGCATGGCTACAGGATGGTTCAAAGCCATCCTGAGCTTAGCAGGAACTTGTTTGATTTTTCTTTTTTTGAAAATTGTTTTCAAGAAAGAAGAGGAGAAAAGGGCCTGGAGATATAGCTCAATAGTGGTCAAACACTTGGCTCGAATGTGCAAGACCCTCCATTCAACCTTCAAGGACAGAGAAGAAGGAAAAAAGAATAGATACCCCTTAACTGTGATTCAACCACAACCTTACTTTTACTTATGTTTAAAGTGAGCATGGTTTGTGTTTTATTTTTTCTCATTACAAGAAACACCTTCCTACTGAAGGTCAAGCAAAAATATTCTGAAAATATCTAATTTAAAGAGGTCACACAGAAAAATGGGCATAGTGTAATGATAACAGATGAAGTAGTTATTTCATATTTCTTAAATATGGTTTAATGAAGTACAACTATTTAAAGCAGGTATCAGGGCTATTAATACAACCTTACCAGGTATAGTAGCACAAACTTGTAATCCCAGCACTCAGAAGGTACAGGCAAGAGCAAGGTCAGCCTGGCCTCCATAATGAGTCCCAGAACAGCCAGGGCTTCACAGTGAGACAGCATCACCAAAACAAAAGAAGAGAAATTAGGGACTATCCATGTCTTTCAAAATAACTGCTTTAGTTAGTAGTGCCACATATGCAAATACATCTCAGGACCTTTCTTTTCATGAAGTCATGAATCGCTTCTGTTAGCTCTGTCACATAATAAGTTCATCAGAAATCTAGCAATTCATCCAGATTTGCTTCATGTTCAGCAAGCAGTTGTATTTATTTGACAAAGTTTTGGAAATTACACATTTTTTTAACTATAGAAAAAAAGAAAACTTGGACATACAATTGTCTTTAATGCATATTAACTTGCTCCAAAATTAGAGAAGTCCTACTCTATCTCCAAGAATCACACATCAATCTGACTAATCCATTGCCATACCATTGACCACTAGGACTTGAGCCCATGAAGAGTGAATAGAAGAAACTATTGCCTTTTCTTCTATGTTTATGTATAGTTCTTATGCAACAAGCTACAAATGGGCTTGTTGGCATTTAATTGTTCTGTGAGTACTTTCCCTGTAAACTAGCGGCAAAAGAGAATATGTTGCCAACATCAACATGCTGCTCCAACCAACAAAATGTGTTGTAGTAAATGACTGCCTTGGATCACAAATGCTAGGACCTAAACTTTCACTTTTACCACTCAACCTCAGGGTTTGGCTTCCTAAAAGGTGTCTCCTAACCCCAAATACTTTCACTGTGTGGTTTTGTTGCAATATTATTCCGAATTTCTGCATGACACTGATTGGTCCCTCTGTGTCCAGTAATAACAAGGTCCTAAGATAGACTGTCTACGTAGCCATCTGTCCTTGTTATTTGATATTATTACACCAGAGCTGTTCTATCTCAAGATAAAGAGACCACTTTTATGATCTGAAAGAGTGAGGATAATGGAAGTTATATAAATTGCATGTGGATACTAACTGTTAATATTTGTATGTGTGTAAATAGTGTGGAGAGGTGAGAGTCAGCATGGATCATGAAAATTCATAGATCACAGAAAGAGAAGAAGAAGCATTAGAAAAACAGGAGAGGGCAAAGGGATGTATATGACATGAAAGCAAAGGTGGGGGACTGAGAGTAAAAGAGTGCAAGGAAGGAGTGGGAGAAGACAGGGAGGAAGAGAAAAACAAAACAAATTTTGTTTGAAAAGGTTATAATGCCAAGTATTTGATATGCTAGTGAATAAACAAACAATGTCAATGGAACCCCAAGCAGGGACTTCCAGGGAACCTACCTACCAAGATTGAGGCAGGGGGAGACACTTTCTGTATTCAAAGCACCTGACACAACTTTTTCTTTTATGTGAACCACACTACAAAGCCAGACTGAAGTGAAGAAAATCCCAATGTCTGTGGTCAGGAAGTTGGCAGTGGATGGTGTTTGAGAAGGTTCAAAAGTCTCTACTATCTCCTGCTACAATCAGAGAAGAAAAGGAAAAGGTGAACAGATTCCTTGTCTCAAGCACATACTTTAGTTATACCCAGGACAAAGCTAGGAGGGTGTCTCACCAACACCACAAACAAAAAGACTTCTGAGTACACAGGGACTCCATTATGCACCATTACCCTCTGCTTCGATGCTTGCTGACATTAGCAATATGAATTACAGATGTGTTTTGTTAAAACAGAGAGGCCTAGGAGATAGAGCAAAACAGCAATGGTAGATGAATGAACATGTGTTCCACTACTAAATACTGAAGTTCATGCAGAAAGCAAGATACTGAGCAGCCACATTCTATTAAATCTGTGGTTTGGAGTAAGATTTTTATCCCTTGAGCCTTTATCTGTTCTGCAAAAAGATGAATCTCTGCTCAAATATACTGTTATAAGAATCAGTTATGGTCCTCTGTGAAAACACTGCAAATAGAGATGTAAGGTGCTTTTGTTATTTCTAGAATGTAAAAAGTTCTATTCTCAACTCTTTCTAGAATAATAAAAGAAAAGGTATTTCTGATATAAGTCTTCAATTTCTCCCCTGCCCATTTTCTCACTCAGTATGTTCACACATACACACACACACACGGGGGGGGGGAGGGAGGAGAGAGAAACAGAGACAGAACGTGAGATGGAGAGATAGAGACACACACAAAATATGCCTAGGATAGAATTGTGGCTATATATACAAGTCACAATGTGCTCAAGTTTGGTCTAGCCTTCTCTATTTACCTACTGTCTTTTACTTGGCATTCTGTGTTCACACCATGACATTAAAGATAATTAGTGACTTTTTACTCCCTTACCTGGGAAACATGAATGCAAGAAAGAAATATGAAAGTGTGTGAATATACTCTCTGGAGAAAGGAACATTTGCATCAAGATATATGCAAGAAGACATCTAGATCTCCCCATGGTTTTGTCCCTTACTCTGTTTCTCCCTTCCTGAACAACATCCATGTAACACCTGGACAGAGGATCCAGAAGGTCCACCTGCACAGTGAATACATTCCTTCTCTCTCCAAAACACAGAAACAACTGCAAGTAGCAGAGGCAGTAGTATAAACAAAATTACATTGCATGTACATTACTTATAATTGTGTAAAATATTATTTTAAATAACCATAATATATATCACAAACATAGCATGTTAACAAATTATCATTGACAATTATAACCAGTTTGTATCTCTCCTATCTGTACTGTGCATTTTAACATGATGTTATAATGTTTTAAGTAACATACATCATTCATGTACCCAGTAGTGTACTGTACAGAGATGAGATGGTCAATCAGTATTTGGTTCACCCTCTCTTCCACAGGAGAGTGGGCACTAGTGTTATGGAGACTGCTCTTACTACTTTGCATTGCAGTTTCTTATATCCTCTGAGGTAGACTAGAAAATATTTGCTACCAGAAATCAATTGTAATTGTGTTGTAGATAAAAAAAAATTTCTCAGCAATAAATACTTTTTATTTGAAGTTTTCTCCTATTGGTAAGGATAGAGGCAGGCATGGCGTCATAAACATCAGAACTACAGCACATATAATTATAGCTTTCACATTGGGTAGGTGACTTTTTTATTTTTTAAACACTGAATTGTGACTATTACATTAGAAGTTTTGAACTGGAATTCTTAGTTCTGTTAAGAGTTATGTGGCTCTTGGCCAGCGGTGGCGCACCACTGCAGTCGCTGCACTCTGGAGTCCGAGGAGACCATCTGAGTGTCACTCCCGAGTTCGAATCCCTGTGGTTGGGGGGGGGTGTGGGGGGAGAGTTATGTGACTCCAAATACTGTACAGATTAGCTAATTTTGTCTTGAGGAAAACTCTGTGTAGTGCCACAGAGAAACTCATCTCTAGGTCTTCAGCAGGACATCTATTAAAGGTAATGCCTATTTAATATAGTTTTTCACCAATGGAAGTACAAATTGATTTCATAATTATTGGTTGAAGTTGCTCAGGTATAATTACAATGTAGAAGGAAAAAGAAAACTATTTCTGAAGCTACTTTGTGTTTTCTGTTTTAGGAATAATTCTAAGAGCAGCCATCATGATTCAGGGAAGGGCCATTTTCAGAAGCACTTAGCTGAATGTAATATGAAATAATATATGAAATTTTTCATTATTTTAACTCAAATTATTTACAATGAGTGAAATTTCGTGGACAAAAGCAAATAAAGAAAAATTCTCTTGGGATGTTTTTCTTTATATTTCAATTAATCTGGACTCCTCTTGAGACAGGGAGGATGAGACTCTAACATACAAAATATTTCTTTTCTTTCAACATTATCAGTGTGTTAGGCCCTGGGGATGTCAGGGTTTCTATTTATTTATTTATTTATTTATTTATTTATTTATTTATTTATTTTTTATCACATCGTAGTTTACTTATTCACACCGGGGTTATAAACACAAAAAGGCAGGATGTGGGGAAGGGAAGGACAAGTGAATCATAGGCAGAGGCGTAGTGACCTGTCCCCTGAACCTTCACCCAGCTGATACCCTGTTCTGAAGGATATCTGTACTCCCTCTGATTACCTATGCTCCGGGATGTCAGGTTTAAGTGAGGAGACTGCAGTGGGAGGAAGTCAAGAAGGGAAGAGCAGAAAAGTATATTATGATGAATTTAAAAGTTTAGGATGCTATTAAAAAAACAGGATCCCTAATCAAAGATGAATTTCAGATGAATAATGAGCACCAATGTGAATGAGTCATCATGTAGGATTTGGGACATATATGTATTTTTATTTGCTACACACCTGGCAATCCTAAGATTTATATATATATATATATATATATATATATATATATATATATAAAATTTCTTCAGTAGAAACATAAGAAAATTCAAAGAGAGCAGTAAGAAGGGAGAAGCAACTTCCTATGTGTGTTGTCGGTTAGTGGTGAGTTACCTACTTTTTTTTTTTTTTTTTTTTTGCAAGAAGGACCACAAAAAGTGGAGAAGAACCATTGAGGACGTTAAAGTTAACCCACTTGTAATGTGTGCGCCAGCTTAGAGACATCAAGACAAGAACTCCAGAAAGGAAAACAAGAAACACTGTAGCTAAGAAGCCATTGTGATAGTTCCAGAAATAAAAAAATCAAAAAATACAATACCTGAAAACAGATACACAAATCTTACTACAGTGTCTATAGTTGTATTGATAGTGATGGGGAGGAATTTATCACAAACTGGCAAGATTAGCCTCCAAGAAACATTTCCTTAATGTCTACATTGTTTTGAATTAAATTCAGAATTGCTGGTAGGTTTTACTAGAGCAGAGCAGAACCCCTGATCTTTGCTAAGTTAAAATATAAGGTGTTGCTATAGTTTGGATCTGATATGTCCTCAAAAGGTTGCTGCTTTAAAAGCTTGATCACCATTTTTATTGTTAGTAGAAGGTAGTAGAACTTTTAAGATATGGGACCTGGTGGACAAAAATTAGGTCAGTGAGGAAGTATCCTTGAAGAAGACATTGCAACACTTTCATGTCTTTCTTTGTTTCCCAGCCACCATAAGGTGAACAGCCTCCTCCTGTACACTCGTCATACACTCCCCTGTGATATACTGTGTCTTTATAAATCCAAAGCAATGAGGCCAGGTGAGCACCAAAAATAAACACTTCCTGATGTAAGTAGATTTCTCTCAAGTACTTATTACAACAACAGATATTTTACTAATGCAGGTATTTAAAAAGAATTGCATGTGTCTTAGGGAAAGACTTGGATTAAAATACTAATTCCACTACCATACAATATACTTTATGAGATGATGTTATATGATAAAGCAATAAGAAGTTATACATCTCTTAAATCCTAGATTCCTTAGTAGTCACATTTAATTATTAATCCTGATGATTATATATGATGCTGCACATGAAAGTACCTTCCATAGTGCAGAATACACAATAAATTTCAATGAATCTTAATCACTCCCAATGACACTTAAGGGCAGGGAAATAATTGTCTCTTTGTATGTATGCCTTTTGTCTGGACCAAGAAACCCAACTTACAAAAGAGATGGTTACCATGAGAAAAGGAGAAAATATTAAACATACATGTCTAGCAGGACAACTACTGAAAGTCAAACCCAAAGAAATAAAGCATAATGCACATACTTTTTAGGCAAATAATACATTTGTGAGGGAATGGTGAGACAAATGCATATGTGGACTAGGATCGTAATTCTAGGGATGTTCCTAGGAGATATTATATGGGGAAGGAAGTAAAAGCCTCTACTAGATAAGGGTTATTTCAGAGCTTGTTTATTCAGGTTTATTGCGGCCTAATTACCAGTATCTGGCAAGCCAAGGTTATTTTCTGGCCTTGGTATGTTGAAGGACATCCCTCCCAAGAGACTCTTTATGGCTTTCTGCATGAAATCACAAATAGCCAAATACTTTTCTGGAACTTGCATTTCCTCAAGTGATTCTTTTTTAAATAATCAACATAGTGATTTGACATATCATGAGATGCATGCTCTTAACTCTTTCCCAACCACATCCTTTTCCCGTTCTGGGATGTGAAATGTCTGGAATAAGTCATAGCAGAAAGACAATACCCAGCAGAAGTGACTAGATCACATCACACCTCACACTTAGACAGCAAGGTTCTCGATACCAGGATATGGTAAGGTAACAGACTTATAAATCCCAGTATGGAAATTTTTTTTTTAAAACGTCTCTGTCAAGACGTATGACAACAGAAACCACTCCTTGTAGAACAGGCTGTAGGCTTTTCTCATACTCATAACGAAACTTTTTCTTACACTTGACAAAATGTCATTGTTAAAATTGTGGCCACAGGGCTTACTAGCAGAGTTGACTTCTCGATACTTGGTGAACTCATTCTCCCAAGAGGAAGCCTAGAAGACAGTGCAGGAAGCAACCTAGTTCCCTGGTATCAGGGCTTCTTCTAACACATGAGTCACTGATAAACTATGACTAATAAAGACTTGAACTCACAGTAGACACTGCTTCAAGTGTCTCCTTACACTGAGTATTAATCATCATAGTTCAGGAGATTAAGCTCAAAGTTTTTCAAGTCTTTTTATTTCATTACTTTATTTCACATCTTGATTACAACTTCACCTCTATTCTTTCCTCCCAGTCCCTCCCTCTCACCTCCCCTCCCCCATACCTCTCTCTCTTTTTTTTTTTTTTTTTCTAAGAGGAGAGGAAGACACCCATGGATTCCAACTGGCCTTGGCTTCTTAACTTACAATAAGACTAGGTGCATCTCCTCCTACTGAGGCTAGACAAGGGAACCCAATTAGGTGAAAGGGATCCAAAGGCAGACAATAGAGTCAGAGAAAGCGCCTTGCTCCATTTGTTAGAGGACTCACGTGAAGACCAAGCTGCACATCTGTTACACATGTGTAGGGGCCTAGGTCTGTCTCATACATGCTCTGTGATTGGTGGTTCAGTCTCTGTCAGCCTCTATGGACACACATTAGTTGATTCTGTAGGTTGTCTTGTGTCCTTGACCCCTCTGGCTCACTCAATCTCTCTTCAACCCCTCTGACACAGGATTCCCGAAGCTCTACTTAATGTTTGGCTGTCGGTCTCTGCATGAGTTACCATCAGTTGCTGGGTGAAGCCTATGAACATTAAGTGGCTACAGCGTCCATTTTAACTACTAACATTACCCATGTTATTATACACATGCTGTGGCCACACTGCTATGAAAATTACATGATTAGCAGATGGGTAGAAAGGGATGGAGGCAGAAGAAGATGGAAGAGAAGTAGGAAGAAAAAGCAAAAGGATAGGAGGAAGGAAGGTATAGTTTTAAACCATATGCTGTAGTTTTTAAAAAAATCACTAAAATATTATGTGATAGGTCCAGGTATGATTAAGTCCCCAAGTCAGTGGTTTGGATACTAGTTCTAGTAGGAATTCAGGACTGAAAAGATTTCTCATAAGAGCCTGAGCCTAAACTATAAAGATTTGTCCCTGATATTTCAAAACCGGCTTTCCTCTGAAAATTTGGCTCTCTTAGCTATTGGTGTAGTTTCCTGAACCACTAATTTGACATTCACATTGAATATCATTGCTAAGATCATTAATTAGCTATGGTGTAGTGTGATTCTCCTCAACTAAACTATGCATTTTTATTTTCCTTCAAGACACTATCATAGTTTTATGTAACTTGTGCTTTAATTGTTTAACTCTACATTAACAAGCCTTCCTTGGGACTTTTCTTGGCTCATAATCAATACCATCCTCTCAGTATTGCTAAAGTTCTATAAACATATAAAAATCTTGCCAATGTATGTATTTGGTAGCAAAGTTACATACCATGGATTTTTATAAATTTGTATATTATTTCAAGCACGTTTTCAATTTCTATTTCTAGGTCATTAAAGAGAGATGTGATTTCTGCACGACACCTTTGCCAGACTAAAATGCCAGTTGCTTAGCTGCCATCTTGTGGCAAATGACATTCACTGTTTAAAGAAAAAAAACAAGAAGAAAGAAAGGAAGGAAGGAAGGAAGGAAGGAAGGAAGGAAGGAAGGAAGGAAGGAAGGAAGGAAGGAAAGATTCACCATTTCACCATATGAATCATGATTTTCGTTTTATTTTTCCCTTAAAGGATGATTCAGTATGTTTTTCACAAATTAGTTGAATGTTTATCAATGTGAGAATTTAATATTACCCCATTTTCAGGCAAACTAGAAGAAATGGCTCAGTGTGAGTATCTCCAGCATTAAAGTCTTAGTACTGTCTACTTCCTTCTGGAGGAACACAAATTAAAGACAATAAAATGAAGTCTACCTTCACATTTCTTCCTTGAGCTCATTCATTCTTCCTCAAGTTGATGAAATGCATACTGAAGTCTTATTTGTCTACAGAACAGCTTGTCTCTCACTTCTCACACTCCACTTTCCCTTGTGCAGGCTTACTTAGTCCAACCTTAAGATTAAGATTCATATTGAGGCTTGAAAGGTAACTCTGGCTGGAAAATGCATGAAGGGAAATTTTTCTCTGAGAACATTTCTGTTTGTGTATGTTGCTGTGCAACCAATAAAGGCAGTTCCTGTAAATTTGCTATGTACATATTCTCACTACCTAAGTCTGTATTTTAATTCTGCTTTCCCCATTTACCAGTTGTTTGAACTTCAGCAAGCCACTTAAAATTTTCATGACACCTTCCCTTCAAACTAAAACATGATGAACATAGATACATATGTGTTGTAGTGTTTGTGAGGCTACTCAGTGATTTACCAGGAATTTTTTGGTAGTGCTAAATAAACAGAGCATAAGTGTATACACACATAGAGAGACAGAGACAGGCAGAGGCAGAGACAGAGAAACAGAGAGAGACAGAGAGAGAGAGAAAACAAAACCTGTGGGCTAATATAACTTACTATTTGCTATTCTCTTTTTCTCTGTAATGTTGAGACACTCTCCTGATGTTTGGTTCTCAGTGCTCAATCTTTCTGCCTGTTTATTGAGTCCTTAGTATGTGCTACACATATCCCTAGGTACTGAAACTACAAGAATGAAAAGACAATCTGTTTTGGATATCATGCAGTCCACACACAGAAGGTATTAGATGATAAAAGGTACATTTGTAAATAGCATAATTTTAGAAATTCAAAAGTATCTCGTAATGGTGTTCTGGGGAGACATGAATAAACATCTATTCTCCCCAGATAGGGGAGTGAGGACATATTAAACTAATGATCGTACCAAAGCCCTACTTGGCAGACAAGTGAACTCTATTGGAATTACTTAGGAGCAAAAATGACTCCAAAATAGCTAGTTCTATCACCAGACATGGGTGACTGCTCCTGAAAGCTGGAAACCTGGAGCCCACTGCAGAATCTCTAAGACAGCTCAACAGGTTAAAGAGAATCTCTTACAGACAGCTCAGTTGGTATCTGTCTCTTCCAGGCATTTTGGCTTGTCTGAAAGTGTCTTTCTTCAGTCCTTCATTTTGCTTCTGCATGCTTGAGAAGGAATGGATCTAATGAAGCTGGTTTGGTAGATTTCCTGAAGATCTTGAGTGACTTATTCCCAGAGCTTAATGAGCCTCCTGGAAGATAAAATGTTTCAATTCCCACTAGAACATTGTCTTAAGGGGTTTCCCTGCAAGAACAGATTTATCTCAAAGGAAATTGGTACAGAACATAAAGCAACAGAAATTGTGAATGCCTATAGACAGAAGTTGAATTTACAAAGGTAGACGTATTAAAAAGAAGTAGTATGGCATGCGAGATATTAGTGAATAAATCACATCTCTGTTTTCTATTTAATGGTCATGTGTTGTTTCATCTTAAGAGAAAAAAAAAAAGCCTCTGTCCACAGAAGGAATTATAGTTCCAAACAGAATCGAATAAAATGGCTATAAGAAACCTAAAGGAAATAATTCAAGACATTGGTAAGAACCCTAAGAACCCCTAATCACAGACCACAGAAATAAATAATAGAAAACTGAAAACTGTGATTACCTCGTACTAAGGCATTTCTACACAGCAAAAAAGCAATAGAATGAACAACTTATATAATGAAAGAAAATGTTTGTAATTACTACATCTGACAAGGAATTGAAATTTAGAATATAAGAGGAAATTAAGAACATGAGCTAATACCCACATAGAAGTGAATATATTGCATATTTGTCTTTCTGGGTTGGGATATCTCACTTCATTTTTTCTAGATCATTCACTTGCCTATGAATGTCATGATATCATATTTTTAATTGTTGAAGGTGACGATTTTTTTCAAACCTTATTTTTAATGATAGTTCTTAAACAGTTTAACCTCCCTTTTATCCCACTACCACCAGAGGTAGTTGTAAAGAAAGGATATGGGGGAAGTGAACCTGTTTAGAAATGGTTCTTTAGCAAAATAATAACAGGAGGTAGAGGGAGGGAGGGATAGGGAAGGGAGAGGGGAGGGGGAAGGGAAAACGAAGGGACAGGATCAGCTATGGGAAGAGACAGGAGTGAAGTCTAGAGGGCCAGGAGAATGAATAAAAATATGTAGCAATAGGGGGAGTGGGAAATAGGGGGGAACCACTAAAAAGTCCCAGATGCTAGGGAAGCAAGAGGCTCCCAGGACCCAACAGGTATGACATTAGCCAACATACCCAACAAAGGGGAAACAGAACCTGTAGAGACCACCTCCAGGAGATAGACATGGCCCGGAGTTGAGGGATGGGGCAACCCACCCATCTCAGAATTTTTAACCCAGAATTTTTCCTGTCTAAAGAAATGCAGGGACAAAAAATGGAGCAAAGACTAAAGGAAAGGCCATCCAAAGACTGCCCCACCTTGGGATCCATTCCATCTGCAGACACCAAACCCCAACACTATTGCTGATGCCAAGAAGTGCTTGCTGACAGGAGCCTAGTATGACTGTCCTCTGAGAGACTCCACCAGACTCCTGACTAATATAGATGCAGACACTCACAGCTAACCAGGACTGAGCCTGGGGACCCCAATGGAAGAGTTAGGGCAAGGACTAAAGGAGCTGAAGGGAATTACAACCTCATAGGAAAAACAACAATATCAACTAACCTGACCCCACCCCCAGAGATGCCAAGAACTAAATCACCAGCCAAAGAGTATACATGGGTGGGTCCATAGCTCCCACTACCTATCTAGCGGAGGATTGCTTTACCTGGCATCAGTGGAAGGAGAGGCCCTTGGTCCTGTGAAGGCTCTTTGCCTCAGCGTAGGGAGATGCTAGAGGGTAAGGCAGGAGTGAGTGAGTGGGTAAGGGAGCATCCTCTTAGAAGGAAAGGGGAGAGGGGACGAGATGGGGAGTTTGTGGAGGGGAGACCAGGAAGGGAGACAACATTTGAAATGTAAATAAATAAAATAAACAATTAATAGAATAAAATAATTGAAAAAAGGGAAAGAAATGGTTCTTTGGAACAACTCTAGTCTGTGTTATCTGGAAGTAGGCAGTTAAGTTCACAGGAGTCAGCAGCAGCAGCTCAATCCACTCCACTCGTAAACACCTCACAGAAATACCGGCAGTCCAGTTCAGTAGTGTCAGCTTAGCAGCAGTGATGGCATGACCTAGCAGAGACAGCCAGGCCTCAGCTGAATCAGCACAAGTCAGCAGGAGGCAACACCAAGAAGGCCAGGAGAAGTTCTCCTGCTGTGCGTCTCTCAGTAAAACAAAGAGCAGTGAAGATGCCTGACCAACAAGCATTGCACAGCTAGCTGTACCAGCAAGCCTAGCCCAACCTGTCACTGTCCATTGAGTCCTTTTTATACCCTCCAAACATCATGTGTCCTCCCTGGGTCTTTTCTCAGCATGTGTCCTGTCTCAAAATGTGAATCTGTCTCTGCTGACTTCACTCTGTCAATCAGCACAAATCTGAGGAAGCTGAAAAAAAAAAAAAAAAAAAACTGCAGCACACTACCAGAAGTTTTTTGGTGTGCTTCTGTCTATGGAATCCCAACAAATGGATCTCAACTACGCAATATAAGGCAAACCAATACATGCATGTCATCATCAAAGAATCCTTCATAACCTGTCCTTTCACATGCTTGCTGTAGCAGAATATCCTTTCTCCTGTGTCTGCTTCAGTGAAAACGTTCCTTCACGAGTCTGCCTTAGCCTTTCACCTGTGTCCACTTCAGAAAAACACTCCTTTACATGTTTGCTCCAGCAAAACACCATCCAATACAACTGACTTTCGAAAGAACCCTTAACTTTCCACTTCAACTGAGTAATACTCAATTCTGTAAATACAGCATATTTTCTTTATCCATTCTTTGTTTAAGGGACATCCAGGTTGTTTCCAATTTCTGGTTATTATGAATAGAGCAGTAAAGAACATGATTAAGTGTCTTTGTAGAAGAATGGAACATCCTTTGGGTATATGCCTAAGAGTGGTATAAACTGGATACTGAAGTAGACTGATTCTCATCTTCCTGGAAAACCACCATACTGATTTTCATAATGGCTATACAAGCTTGCACTCCCACCGGCGATGGGTTAATGATTCCCTTAACCCACATTCTCTCCAGCATGGGCTGTCACTGGGTTTATTGATCTTAGCCATTCTGACAGGTGTAAGATGAGTACTCTAAGTAGTTTGAATTCAAATTTCCCTAATGACTAATGAATGATGTTGAACATTTCTTTGTTTCTCATTTTACTCTACTGAGAATGCTTTGTTTGTTTCTTTACTTCATTTTAATAGGATTATTTGTTTTCTTAATATCTAGTTTGTTGAGTTCTTTATCTATTTTGAAAATTAGCCTTCCATTAGTTGTATAGTTGAGAAAAAAAACTTTTCTCATTTTGTAGGCACCTTCCTTTCATTGTCCAACAGCAGAAGCTTCTCAATTTTATGAGGTTCCACTTATTAACTGTCGATTTAATAGCTGCTTATACTAATGATGTTCTTTTCAGAAAGTCTTCTCTTGTGCCACCAATGAGGCTGTTTTCCACTTTCTCTTCTTTCAGGTTCAGTTATGTGGTTTTATGTTGAAGGTTTTTTTTGTTGTTGTTGTTGTTTTTATCTACTCGGACTTTGTAGTAGAGGGGATTATTTAAACACCAAATTTGCCGGGGCAAATCTCCTACCCGAGGGAGACCAGTAAAGGAAGACACAACTCAACAATTATGATATAAATTGCACTCCTGGACTGGGCAGATTTACCACTACACTACTCTAATCCCCAGCTATGAGATCCCTTATAACATGCAGTTATCCAGGCCGTGTGGTTGTCCAGCTCCATCGGCTTCCTTCTACTGCTGGCTTCCTTCTGCTTAAGCTTCCTCCTGTTTCTCTCCTCTTGCATCTCCTCACGACTCCCTTCTTCTGCTTCTGCTCTGCCTTTTATATCGAATTCCTCTCACTCTCTCCTCCTTTAAGCCTTTTTTTCTGCCTCCCCTTCTACTGCCCAATCTCTGGCTTTAGTCTTTATTTTACAGGTTTTAATTGGACAGAAGGTTTACAAGATGTTGTCTGTGTACAGATTCAATCATCCTCTGCAGCCCCTCCCAGAAGGGTGGAACTAGGATCAAAATACAAGCCTGGGGCTATCCACTAGGAACTAGGATCAAAATACAAGCCTGGGGCTATCCACTAGGAACTAGGATCAAAATACAAGGCTGAGGCTATCCACAACAGGACGTGAGTTTTGTGCAGAGTGACAAATATGGATCCATTTTCATTCTTCTGCATGCAGACATCCAGTTAGACCAGCACCATTGTTTGAAGATGCTATTTTATTTCCCAGTGCGTGTTTCTGGCATTTTATCAAAAATCAGATGGCCATAGGTGTGTGGGTTTATGTACAGAATTTCACTTCAATTCCATTGATCAATCTGTCTGTTTTTGTGCTGATACCATGCTATTTTATTAATATAGCTTTCTACTATAACTTGAAATAGAAGATATGATAACTTCAGCAGTTCTTCTATTTTGTTAACTATCCTGGTTTTTTTTTTTTTCATATGAAGCTGATAATTGCCCTTTCAAAATCTGTGATTGTGTTGGAATTTTGATGGAGGTTGCACTAAATCTGTATATTGCTTTTGGTAGGATAGCCATTTTTAGTATGTTAATCCTACCAATCTATGAGCATGACAGAACTTTCCATCTTCTTATAATTTCAGCTTATTTCTTCAATGACTTGATATGTATATCATTTGAGACTATTATGAAAGATGTTGTTTCCCTGATTTCTTTCTCAATCTATTTGTCATTTGTACATAGGAAGGCCACTTACTTTTGTGAATTAATTTTGTATCCAGCTACTTTGCTGAAAGTGTTGATCAGCTGTAGGAGTTTCCTGATGGAATTTTAAAGTCACATGTATACTATCATGGCATTGACAACTAAAAATACTTTGACTTCTTTTTCTTTATATTTTATCTCCTTGATCTCTCTTAGTAGCCTTATTGCTTTAGGTAATACTTCAAACACTATGTTGAATAGATATGGAGAGAATGAACAACTTTGTCTTGTGGAATTGCTTTGAATTTCTCTCCATTTAATTTGATGTGTCTATGGGCTTTGCTAGAAACTGAATTTACTATGTTAAGGTATGTCCCTTGTATCCCTAATCTCTCCAGGACTTTTATCATGAAGGAGAGATGAGTACTGTCGAAGGCTTTTTCAGCATCTAATGAGATGACCTTGTGAGTTTTGTCTTTCAGTTTGCTTATATCGTGGATTATATTTACTGTCTTATGTATGTTGAACATCCCTGCATTTCTGAAATGAAGCCTATTTGATCACAGTGAAAGATAATTTTGATGTGTTCTTGGGTTCAGTTTGCAAGTATTTTATTGAGTATTTTTACATCTGTGTTCATAAGGGAAGTTAGGTCTTTATGTGGTTTGGGTATCTGTATAACTAAGGCCTTGTAAAATGACTTGGGAAACTTTCCTTATGTTTCTATTTTGCAGAATAATACAAAAATTATTGGCATAAATTGTTCTTTGAAAGTCTAGTAGAATTCTGCACTAAAAGTATTTGGTACTGGGCTTTATAGTTAATTTTTTTGATAAAGAAACAAGTATGAGATGACAAGAGTCTGTCACCAATAAAAACTCTGTACATACTTTTGAGCTTAATGAAATTTCTATTCATAATGAACTTTTGCCTAAAGTGTTAACATATATCATATACATAAATAAATAGAATTTATTGTTATATTTCTATATATCCAAATGCTTTGTTTTAATCATGTATACTCATAGAATACAGAACAGAATACAGAAAAATATCACAGTGAATCAAATTATTTTTTATATTGAATGTTAATTAAATTATAAAGATTTTTTTAAATTGAAATATAATCTTACATAAAAGGAATCATGAGAGGTGGCTAGAGTCCTTTACAAATAAGAGCTGTATTTATACCCTTGAATTCCATAAGATTACTATTTATAACAAATTCTCTCTTTTTCTTTTACCTAATTGTGTTTTCTGTTGATCTCCAACTGAACAACTGAACTTTTTCCAATGCCTTAACTCTTCTGCCACTAAGTTGTAAAATTACTTCTTCCAACCTTCTTCACTGATTCCCATCTTGATTCTCCTTATAAACCTCTGCACCATGAGCAGCTCTTCCTACACCCTACATGCGCTAAGTTTCTAGATATATATTTGGAGCACATTCTTCCATAATATTTTCTTTTTTCTGCCATTGATACAGGAGCTAAAAGATGAAACAAAACAGAAATCCGTGTGTGTGCTTCAGATTCTGAGAAGGAAACAGTCGAGTCAAAGAAATAGATCTTGCCAGAAATAAAGAAATAAAGAAGGAATAATCTCCAAGGAAATACAATGACTGCTGTATGTTAGAATCAAGTTGTTGACAAAGTGAGGGATTAAGTTTTTAAAAAGAAAAAACCCTGCTTCTAGACAAGCATACACAGTATAACCTTAGAGAACATAATATTCAGATCAAGTTGGCAGGTAGCACAAGGAAAAGTGCAGTAGCTAATAACAAGTCTCAGTCCTAAGAATGTAGCCAGAGTTTACCAGACAAGAATAGCACAGAGAGGCCATCCCCTCTGATGCTGGAACTTACAAATAAGAGTAGTCTTAGTGACAACTTAGAGACACAGTCACATGACATGGTAATAAGTAGGATGGGAAAAACTAAATCAAGTATCCTTTCCACTAAATCCCTGTAGCTTGTGTTGCAGAACACTCATTTGTCCTGATTCAGGAGAAATATGTGAGATTCAGTTGACTGAAGATGGAGAGGAAAGATTCAAGCACAAGTTACCCATGAATTCATACGATGCAGAGAGCAGCTTAAAGCATGGAATCATTAGCTGATCTGTCTCTTCAACTACTGTTCTCCTTGGAAAGGTCAAAGTTTAGATGTAGGGCTATTCTTTAACAACTCAAGTGAAGCAAGAAAATCATTCTCAGAGGCACTAACATTTCCCATTTGATAATGTCTTTGGTTTCCATCATGGAAACTAATGCCTCCATAGAAAAGCAAGAAAAGGGCATGTGTGCACAGGAACTCAAGCAGGTCACTGAACACATTGCTGGCCAAACTGTTAACTACATAATAAAATAGTTCAGAGTAACATCACTGAGAAATTGCATTTTTATGTTCCTATCTTCTCCAACTAAAGATACTTTGAGTATGCTAAAACCAATATATGCCCTCAAACTAAAAGCAAAGGCCGATGTTAGCTTTCAAAGACACAAATTAATGTTTATACTTACCTCCTTTCAAAGTTCTGTTGCTTCAGTCAAACAAGAAGAGCTAGTCTTGGCATTAGTGGAGCTTTACAGATTAAGATTAAATAACTAATGTATGTTTAAAATGCATGAGTCACTGAGGTTTTAGACCAAGGGAAATCATTATGTTTTTCAGAAAATAGAATGCTTCCCTTGATCTTTGGGAAAAGGACTAAGATTTACTGTAAAAGGTTGCTTTTGTTTCTTATTACACTAAATCTGAAATCACTGGAATATCCATATACATATGCATATATATATACATTAAAGAAAGACATATAAACAGAGACAGAGAGAGACAGAGAGAAAGAAAATGCATACATCATTGACATCCTCCATTTCCCTACAACTGGGGGCATTTGGCACAGAAACAGTGAAAGCACAAAGTAGGCTTGAAAAGCTAAATGGCAAATGTTTGCTACATGATTGCTGCAGAAATTTGAAAACTCTTTCTTCTGATCCTAGGTTCAATGATTTCAAAGATTCATGGCTTATTGGCTCCTTCTTGAAAAGGCTCATTAAGCATATAAAGGCTGCATCCTTGATTTCAGCAATGTATTTCTTTCTCACTTGTTCTGAAAACACTAGTAAATTGATACGGAAGGCTTCTAGACAAATAACACATATCAATGTAAATTCATTCCAGTCCACACTCATGAACACTGTTAGGAAATCCTATTACCTGCTTCAATTTCTATTCTCCTGAGGCATTCCAAACCTTACCTGCTCTCTTCAGAACACCTAATCAGGGCCAGCTACACTGCAGGACACAAGACAAAATCTAAACTCAAGAGCCACTATTTTAAAGGGGAGAATTTTCTCTCTTTCCAGTCTGACTCAACTTACAATTTTCTTCATTTTTTAATCTGTACTTACTCTAGCTGATAATTAAAATGCTGTGTTTTTATGACATATAAGGTTATAGTTTACTGTACCTATACATTGTAGAATGGCTAAATAATCCCATTAATACATTCATGACTTTATATGTCTATTGAGTGGTGAGAGCACTGAAATCTATTCTCATAGCAATCGTTGAGTATGTATCAATAAGTAGAGTCACCATGTGGTCTTATAGATCTTCCGAATTCATTCCTCATGTTTAAATAAAATATGTCTGCTTTGTCCAACGTTTCACCAAACCTCAGTCCATCTGGCTCCTGGCAACCAGCATTCTACTTTCTACTTCTTTTATAAATTCCACATACAAAGAAGATCAGGCTATATTTCTCTTCTGATGCCTACCTTATTTCACTATGCATAATGTCCTCCAGCTTCATCCACATTGTTGCAAATTAAAGAATTATCCTTTATAAGTCTAAAAAGTAATACTCTGTATAAATAGACATTTTACTCATCCATTCAACCAACCATTGATAGACACTGATTGATTATTTTCCACTTTCATTAAGTTACTTCTTTTCTTGGTTCTCTGTTTCATTTCTTAAATGTTGTCATAATTAACACTTCATTGGGTATACACTTTGCAAATATTTCTCCTACTGACTAGATGCTTTTCTTTGTTATATAGAAGCTATTGAGTTTGACACAGTTCCCATTGTCAGATGAAAACTTGCAGGCATTATTTTTCTCCTTTGACCATGTGGTTCCTATGCACATAGCAAATCAAAAACTAAAATGCAGCTCTCACCTTTAAAAGAATAAGAGTTAGTTTATTCTGGAGTCAAATCTTAATGACCATGTACCAGGCACATAGATTTAAGTTACTGCAAATTCCGTGTTCCATAGTGGAAACTGTTTTGTGAAGTTTTTATTGTTTTACAGAACAAAGAAAGTCATAAATTAATGCAAGTTTAAAATGTATTGTGAGTACATCAGAGAGGCAGGTGCAGCAAGAGGGGGAAGCTATTTCTATAGGCCTCAAATGTCGGCTAATAACATTCTTAGTTTGGGGTTGGGAGGAGCTTGTGGTCTGCTAAATTCCTGGATGTTAGTTCTGATACAGAGGGCAATGAATGGCTATTCAGGAGGCTAAAGTTACCTCAACACTTGCAACATTCCAACATTTCCACATAGCTGCAGTTCTAATCCATCAGTCTCTACAAGCAAGTTTCTTTCCAGGAATTCTCAATAACAATTCCAATGATCAAACTCAGACTCTCAGGCTTGAGGGTGAGTGCCATTCTCATTAGCCTTTAAGTAATCTTACATAGTATTTAACAAGCGCAATTCATTATTTTGCATATATGTATATATGCATGGATTTCCTTTGCACTCTTTGTTGAAGAGTGCTCCACTTCCTTGTTATATGTATTTAGAATCCCTATTAAAATGAAGGTCAGTTGTTATGTGTGAGATTATTTGGGTGTATTTATACTATTGCATTGTTTGACATGTCTCTTTTATGCCACCATTATACTGTTTTGAGTACTATAACTTTGTAATCAGTTTTGAGATAAAGAAACGTGTACCCTTTAGCTTGGTCCTTTTTTTCTTAGATTCTTTGGTTACTTAAGGTTATTTGAGATTACATATTGCAGTAGTTTGAATGAGAATGGTAGCCGTAGCTCCTATGTTTGAATATTTTGTCCCCAGTTGGTGGAACTGTTTGGGAAGGATTGGGTGGCATGGTTTTATTGGTCAAAATGTATCTCTGGGGTGGGTTTTGATGTCTCAAAGATTCCTGTCATCCCAGTACTTTTACTCTGCCTCCTACTCAAAAGTTAATATGTGATCTTTCAGATATTCTTGCTGCCATGCCTTTAGCCCACCATAATGAACTTTAAGCCTCTAAAACCATAAGCCTAATTAAATGCTTTCTTTTTTTAAGTTGCCTTAGTTATGTTATTTTTTACAGCAATAGAAATGTAACCAACACACATTAATTTTCTAATAATGTTTTCTATTTCTGAAAAATCACCAATGAGACTTTATAGAGACTTCATTGAATTGGATGATTATGTTGGGAAAAATGAATGTAAATTTTAACATTAAGACAGCCAACCTATGACAAGATATATTTTCATTTTTGTGCATTCATATTCATCCTTATCAAATTCCTTCAGTAATATATTATACTTGTTAGTGTGCTAATGTTCTTCTTGCTTCTTTGGTTCATTTTATTTCTAGGGTTTTTTTCTTTGTAATGATCTTAATAAAAGAAGTTGTTTTCTGCATTTTCTATTTAGATTGTTCCTCATTAGCCTCAAGTAACAATCCTAATTTTAAAGGTTGATTTTAAATCCTCTAAGTTTGAGAATCTGCTTATTAGTAATAATGTTTTTATGAAGTCTTTAGAGTTTTCAATATACAAAATCATGTTCTATTCAAAACTTTCCAATTTGAACAGCTTTTATTTTTGATTTCTCTTTGTTGTGTAATTATGTTGATTATTATCATTATTCCAGCACTATGTTGAATGTACACAGCAAAAATTTTGTCAGTGCCTTGTACCTGAACTTAGAAGAAAAGCTTTCAATTTTTCAGCTGTAGACTTTTTACATGCAAGTTTTTATGTTTATGCAATTCTCATGAAAAGGCATTGTTGAGTTTTGTCAATTTTTTCTACTGCTCTTGAAATGTTCATATATTTTGTCTATATTCTGATAGTCACTCTGTTAGATTGACTGATGTCCATGGGATACAAACCATTGCAGTGCTGGGAAAAGTGTGATTACATGTTATATCCCTTTTGATGTGCTAGTTAATGGCAGCTAATAAATTAAGATTGTTTGTCTTAGGCTGAGGACTCTTACACCAGCACTCCCCAGGAATATTGGTCTATGGATTGCTTCTATTAGTATCTTTGCCTGGCCTTGCTAGCAATGTTGGCTCTGTATGAAATTTCAAATAGTCTCTCCATTTCCATTGTGGTGGTTTTATAAGAATGACCCTCATTTGAGTGTTTGGTTCCCACTGGATGGAACTGTTTGGGAAGGATTGGGGGATATGTCCTTGTTGGAGGAAGTATGTCACTGGGAGTGGGTTTGGGGTTTCCAAAGTTTATGCCAGGCAAACTCTCTTCCTGCTCCCTGAAGACCAGGATGCAAAGCTCTCAGCCTCATGCCTGCTTGCCTGCCACCATGCTTCCTGCCATGACAATCATGAACTAACCCTCTGAAACTGTAAGCAAGGCCCCAATTAAATATTTTCTTTCATAAGCATGACCTAGGTCATACTGTCCCTTCACAACAATAGAATAGTAACTAAGACACCATAGTTTATAAGACTTTGGAAGAAGGGCTAGAGAGATAGCTCAGCAATTAGGAACATTTACTCTCTTGCAGAGGATATGAGTCCTGATCCCAGCTGCACAACCACATGTAACTCCAGGTCCAGAAGGATTCAACACCTTCTTCTGAACTCCTTCACAGGCATGCCCGTAGGCTACCCTAATCTAGACCATCCCTTACTGACTGAAACTCCCTTCTCAGTTATTCTATTAAGCTGAAAATCAAAATAAGCCATCAGAATTTGCTACCCCATAGCAGGCTTGCACACTGCACAAGTGGATACATCTTGCTTGATCAACCTGTACTATGGTACACAGGGTCTACAGTTAAGAGTATCCTTTCCTAGCCACATGTATAGGATGGCTTGGTAGTTAGAGATGCTTGCCTCCAAACCTTATGGCCTAAGTTCCAGTTCCATCTGTAGGACCCACTGGTGGAAGGAAGTAGCCAAAAATTACAAGTTTTTTTCTTTATCTTCCCACACATGCCGTGGCACATTTTTACACACACACACATGCACACAGACACAAATAAAATGTAGTTAAAACATTGTAGAATAATTTCTGACCTTTTTGACTAGAAAGACAAATTCATTAGAAAATAGAGTAAGTTGAAGTCTAGAGTATAGATATTTGATAAAAGTTTTCAATTTGTGATTTTTTAGCAACATGTGCCTGAACTTTTTATCTGAGTGGACATTCATATATTCTTTCCAGTCAACATTATAGGAACTCAAGAAATCCCTTTGGCTAGGCAATTTTACATTGCAACAAAGAGTGAAGGATAACTCATTTTGTCCCACATTCTTTCTAGTACCTAATGTTGTCATTGTTTTGGATTTTGCTCTTGTCTCTATGAAGTGGTCTTTCACTTCTATTTACATTTATCTAATGACATAATATTGAACATTTTTGGTTATGTGCTCTCTGAATATCGTTTCTCGTAAAGTGTCCCCAATGTTAATCCATTTTTGTGACTTTCTAGTTAGAAGTGGCTTTAAGTGTTTGAGAAACGTTTGTTTACATTATTAGTTCGATTCCTAATGGGATTACATGGAGTTTTGTTGTTGTTGTTGTTAAGTGATCATTCCGTTATGATTGTGTGTGTGTTTGTGTGTGTGTGTGTGTGTGTGTGTGTGTGTGGTGTGTGTGCGTGCATGTGTGTATGTAATGGAGGATGCAGACCATGTATAGATGTCAGAGGACAACTTCTGGAGTCAGTTCTCTCCTTCTACCTTTACTTCGGTTTGGAGATCAAATTCAGATCAGTAGGTTTATGCTACAAGCACCTTTACCTGCTGAGCCATCTTATTCATATATATTTTTAAATAATCATCACCCATAAGAGGACTAGCTACCAAGTGGTTTCTTTTACCTTATTTATTGTCTCATTATTTTGTTGACCATTTCTATTGCTGTACGGAAGCATTTTAGTTTTAATTAATCCGATTTTCTCCAATTTTGTGGGATCTTTTTTAATCAATGAAACTTTTATTTCTTACAGAAGTACAAGGTCAAGCTGCTGGCAGA